>CAJUYG010000274.1:113437-130954 GCA_910591675.1 Galerucella calmariensis | reverse complement strand
TTTTTAAAAGCATTAAAGACTTCTTTATTATTAGATTTCTTGGTTATGCATTCAAAAATACAGGAAACACAAAAGTCTAGGGATATTTTTGTAAAATCCTAAAGGTGCTTCTACACGGGCAATATTTTAGTGCAATATGTAGCTGCAACACAGTGGTTGGCAACATTGCCAGCAATAACAGCCAGACTGGGTAATATATTGACAACATTTTCAGTGTGTCCCGGCCGCATTTAGGCAAAACGTACCACATATTAACCATTGCTCTAAAATCTGCCGTGCTGATTGGTCCGCGACTAAACGCGGTACGTTTTGTCTAGATAGGGTCGAAAGCAGGTACGGATTGCCCTCACAGCACCTAACCCAATATTGAAATAAATATGTAAAAATCAGAAATATAAAACTGAAAAAAAAAACAAGAAAACCTAGGCCCAAACCCGGTTGCTCAAAGTGTAACTATGTATAAAAATATCAGAAAATAAGAAATAAAAAACCTTAAAAAAACAAAAAAACCCAGGCCCAAACCGGCGCGCATTCATGTGGAATACAAATCATTAGATACCTTTTCGAGAAGGGGAAGGGAATAAATATGTATAGAAATATCAGTAAATAAGAAATTAAAAACTTAAAAAAAAACAAAAAAACCAAGCACCTAACCCGGTTTCGAACCTACGACCTCTGAGTTACATGCCCAATACCCTACCAACTGCGCTAATCAGCTCACACAATAACAGGCATGAAATGCGTAAATAGATTCTAATACGAGGGCAATCCGTACCTGCTTTCGACCCTATCTAGACAAAACGTACCGCGTTTAGTCGCGGACCAATCAGCACGGCAGATTTTAGAGCAATGGTTATTATGTGGTACGTTTTGCCTAAATGCGTCCCGGCCACATGTCTTGTGTTGCCTATGCATCTAATTGGTTGTAGCAAGAGTTGCCGGACGTTCGCTTGGCCAGCGAAAATACTCTGCAATTTTACTTTGTTTTGGTGTTCGTTTGTTGTTGTTATGAAAATTTTGGAGGTTACAGTATTCAAAATGACTAATACTTGGTCGAATGTAAAGATTGTTAGGTTTATTAATGAAATACATTTACATTCTGAGTTATGGAATGTGGAAATCGGAATTTATGAAGACAGAAATGCTAAAAAAGATGGATGGGCCGAAGCATTTGGTATATCAAGTGATGAGACCTACAAAAAATTCAGAAACTTGAGAACTTATGCAAAGAATGAGGTGGAAAAGAAGAAATCCGGTAGTGCTGGTGGTAAACTAGTAAATTGGTAGTTTTAACTTGTTATCAATACTTATTTCTAGACTTAGGTAATCTAAAGTTTCCCGCCTAAAGTGTAAGGAATAATCCACTCTTCTTTTCCTTTAACTTTGTGTTTAAAAGAATATAAGTCGCTGCGACGCGAATGATTTCGTCAACCATTCTTACACGATTGTGTGGCCCGTCTACGAAACAAATTATTTTCAATAATGGGCCATAGTACAAAATTGCCGAGATATATATGGCAGAGCCATGTGCTACAATTGAAATGTTGTCATGCTGCCTGGGCTATAGTTGCCAATATTACAGCCACATATTGCACTAAAAATATTGCCCGTTTAAAAGGTGCTTAAAGCTAATGAAAGAAATGTTTGTACATATAAAAGCCTTGCTTCGACTGTAACTGACTAAATATTTAATTTTTTTTAACAAAAAAAAATGGAAAACATATACAGTTAGGTGTTAGGTATAGCTGTGATAAATCAACGTGGTGGTCATACTGAATTTTTTGTGTTTTTGGTATTTTTTTGACGTGGTTTAAAGAATTGTTTATTCTTCAGTTTTCTATTATTTTTTACAAAAAATGTTATTGACATATTAAACAACAATCTAAACTATACATTTTGCATAATTTTTTTCAAGTTGATTACAGGTGAAAACACGACTACTTATGAAAATGTCCCTAGACTTTCACTTTGTGTGTAGAAGGGCACAAATAAAAAAAGATCGTAATCAGATTCATCAGAGCCTGCTTGTGGTCACCACAAACCCATTCTTTTTAATTGCAAACGAAAAGGGATGGGGTATCGTCACGTTTTCCGTTGAATTAAAAATTAATGCTCGGCAGGGCATGTTTGGTCGAAATTTAATTTTCATACACGTAACATTGTTTCGCTAATTTTTCGGTCTCGCCTGGTATTTTTAATAAAATTTACCGTCGTATAAAAATCTACTTACTAAACTTGATGTTCGCCTTCACTTACCTGAAACAAAAAATTATTCAATAAATATAAAAAAATGTAAATTGGAATTTTTCATCTGAATATAAATAATAATCGAAAATTCCGTTGTCAGTTGAAATATCGTTTTTTTATGTTTGCGTACGTGACCGTCTACAAAGTTAAATTAGTTCTGGTTATCGTTTATTTCATGTAATGGGTTCACTTCGCGTCTTTATTGTCAAATGATTCTTTAGGGTTACTTTATTTCCACAACTTTAATCACGAGGCCATTATGTCGCCGGGAAAAATATCGACGAGATGCCGACATTCGATATTTTATAAATCGTATACAGTGTGGAACATCCAATTGTAATTAATTCGATAGGTGTCAAGTGACAGTGGCCAATTAGATTAGATTAAAATAGAATTGGAGTGGCTCTTTGTCCTATCCTTCTAACCCTTTGCAGATCTATTGCGGTCCTCTCTATATGGAGCTCGATATCTAGCTTCATTCTTTTCATTAGACATAATAGCTTCGATTGCGTAGCACTCTCCGAGTAAGTGAAAACGTACCCTAGCTAGGCCTTCGCACTCACAGAGTATGTGCTCCGCGGTTTCTTCTTCTTCCTGGCAGAGTCTGCATAGGCTGTCATCTACTAGGGCAATTGTGTGCATATGTTTCCTCAGCCTACAATGTCCGGTCAACATTCCCACCATCATCTTCGTTGTTTCACGACTTTGACATAGTAGGTAGTGTGACAATTTGGCCGAATGGCTTTTAAGGAATAATTTAGCGTGCCTTTGTCCTGGGGTTTCATACCACCAGCGCAACGCCTGGTTGTTTGTGGATGCTCTCTTTACTTTGGCATTTAGTAATTCAACAGGAAGGTTCTGACCCTATCATGACCTCCGTTGCTCCCTACTTGGCTAATTCATCGACCTTTTCATTGCCTTTTATTTCTTGGTGACCTGGTACCCAGGCTAGGGTCACTCTATTATGACTACCTAGTCAGTTGAGGGCCTTGCGACACTCCCACACCAGATTTGATGTTATCCGATATGAGGCTGTCTGAGTCTCGTCTCGTCAACAGTGGCCAATACCAGCTTTCTTATTTTAAATGCAACCCTCTGTATATTATAATTCTAGGCATAATTCAGTGCCTATCGTCAACTGTATCAGACATGTAAAAAAAAACATTAATGTCAATGTAGGAAATGCTCGAGATGCTCGCCGCGAGCGTCTTGGCAACTTGCTAATCTCAACATCTCCGGCATGGCTGATCTAAACCCAAGCGTGATTCGTCTTTTCAAGTTATCTAAGTTGAGGGGTTTAGTTTTGTGTACCTACAATACTTTCGACAACACAAAATGTAGTCTAATGGCGTCAGATCAGGAGATCGTGCTGGTCATTCTATCGATCAGCGCCTCCCTATCCACCGGTTTGGGACAAATTTGTTTCAGGTACTGCCAGACATTGATTTGGAAATGGGTCGGTGCATCTTGCTGAAGCCATATTGTATTGGCAGGAGCTTGTGGGTTTGCAAGATCAGGATATAAGTTTGTCAACTTCGACACATCATTTTAAATATTTAATTCCATTCAAGTTACCATCAAAGAAAATATGATTTCCAACAATTCCTGCCCAAACATGAAGTTTTCCAGGATATTGCGTATGTTCTTCTCTCATCCAGCGAGGATTCTCATTAGACCAATAGCGGCAATTTTGACGATTTGACGAAAATACAAATAGACGTGTCCAAGCGTTTTTCCCTGCACGCCCTCTCCAATTCGTTATTTGGAAGTTCCACACTGTATACCGGAACAGTGGATATTGTTTTCCATCGTTCTTCCACCACATTTATTTTAATCAAGTATATTTGGGGTCGCTCCAGGAAATTCGTTATGAAGATATTTCGAAATTAAAATGTAGATAGTGGATGGCATCGCGATTACAGTTAACGTTCCAAAATGTCACTCGTCATTCTCGCTCGGAGAAAATTATGTTTATGGTTTAATAATAAAGTTAATGACCCGATAGATAAATAATGTAATTGTTTTAATAACTATCGCTACATACTTAACGGGGGTTGACAAAAAATAGCAAATATACAATTTCACATGCCTAGCGGCCAAGATGTCAGACAACTCCTCATTGGTATGGAATAGAATTGAAGTAATTTAAGTTTGTTTAACGTTTTAAGTGAAAAAGTAGCATTTTTAATTTGAATTCCGCACTACTTTCAGACAGCCATTTTGAATTTACTGTTTTTTTCGAGTATTTAATGATCCAAAACCCGCGATTGAATATTTTTGCCCAAATATTTTCAATCTTAGTCGATTACTTCAGTTTTAGTTTTTTTCTTATGCTTTTTGATGCATTTTGTGATATTTTTGATGAACTTATGGATTAAAAACGACCCTCAAATGTGTCGAAAAGTAACATAAAACATTAAAATAACAAAGGCTAAAAAAATTCTTGGACGTATATTAAATTTTAATGAATTATATCCGAAAAAACGCGTAAATACAGCTAAAAAATGAGCATTTTTATCCTAAATTTACAATTTAACATGCCTAGCGGCCAAGATCTCTCGTACAAACTATAAATTTCTTGAAAAATACATAAAAATGAAGCCATCCGGACAATAAAATCCGATGGAGAAGACGTTTCCCATTTCCAGAGCTGTTTTCCCCATTTCCAATAACGGTAATATTTATTTTTCGATTTCTATTAATGTAATCTACTATTTAAAAAATTCCTGATTGAACCTAGCCCTATCTATTAGACTTCTGGCATAATTTACCAGGATTGGTTCACTCAAAGGCTTTTATACATCCTTCGAAGAATGCCTCCAAACAAATGTTAGAATAGCAGGCATGACATACGTTGTCTAACAGGACTTTTAACAGGACACTGTCATCTGAATCATCATGTGCTATAACTTGGACTGTCGGAAGATCCGACTTGCCGTCTTTGTCTGGAAGAAGCTGAAATTGTTTGGTGAAATCTGAATACGTGTGAGCCACAATAGACTCTTGTGAGTCGCAGTGGAGGGCCTCATAGACTTACTCACCACACGCCTAACCTAACCCTATAAGGTGTAGCAGCTCTGATTTCTGTCTATTTAAGCCCATTTTCAGCTTCTCCCAGTTGTCTAGCTAGGAAGTTTTAGGTCACTACACATTGGAACCGCTGAGCATGGTCCTTATTGCCAGCTGCTATAGCATCTCCGCAATCGAGGTGATTGCATCTGGTCTATTTTGATCTTCAGGTTGTTGTTGCTTTTTTTAGTTCGCACATCTCACAAGTGCCACGATAAGTATGTCGACTTATAACTAGTTTGTATCTATCTGGGCAGATACATACTGAAACTTAGAAAACGGAATTGAAATTTCTATTTGATTTATTTTTATAGGCTTAACAATATATGAATTCAAAGTTTAAAGTCCGTCGGTCTATTTAAAGTGGCTCAGAATTTTTATGATCAATGTGTGTGACACCAGCTTCATCCTCACCAGTTTACAGAGTTCAAAATACCCTAATTAATTTATAAAATTCAATATATTTATCCAATTAAATCGAATTGTGTAATAAGCACTTTTCTGTTACTAAATATGTTTGCTTTTTAGATTAATCACATATTATTAACATAATATAAATATGAAAATTATTTTGAATTTGAATGAATGGATTTCGCAGTACCTATATATTATTAATTATGTATTCACACGAATTTGCATTTATGACAATACATTTTAATCGTTGACATTCTAATTTAGACCTATTTTAAATAAAAAAATCATACAGTGCGTCCAAAAATTAGATAACGCATAAATTTATTATTAAATTACAAAACAAGTCGAGTATTTGTTGTAATTTACAATTTTCCAAAAATAAGTTGATGATAATTGGTGTTGAAGATATGATGCGGACTCAACAAAAGATATACACATAATTTCATTAAATGCTCCCAGAATTACAGCAAGCAAAAAATTAGGACACGTTGAGGATATTCCAAAGTAAAGTAGACGTAGTGCCGAGATTATCTAAGGATTTGTATATTGGAGACTATCAAAGGAACAAGGGTAAAAAATATCAAGGTGAGTCCTAGGTATCAGTCAACATACTTTTTTCCACTACTAGCTATGAAGTTGACACTTATTGCGTCTACTAGCCAACTAAGAAGTTGAATTTCTCTATTAGTGGTTAATAATTGATAGGTTGAAATGTTTTGTTTAGTTTAACAAAATACTGTGCAGCATAATTTTGTATACCAAGGAGATTGTCTTTAACATATTTGCTGCTTGAAATTATCTATCAAGATAAAAATATTTGAATGATAATTTTTTACTGGATATAGTAACCAATCAAATTACTTAATTTCAAGTCATGTGTAAAATTTCATCCAATCACCGCTGTATTACAGCGATAATACCCTACATGTGGTGTTTTCAGTTTGGTGTTTATGTTTTATTAAAAATTAATTAAAAGTCAAACTGACAACTGGATTAAAAATGTCGGAAAGATTTGGTATTGCATCTAACGAATCAATTAATTTACCAATTGTACTTTTCACAACTGTAGTTTTAAATAAAAATGAATAATTTTTTATTAAAACTAATGAAGTTTGTATTGAAAAGTATTAAGCGTCAGATTGACAATCAATTTTTTGATATCTACAAAGTAAAAAATTATCTTATCGAATACTCCTCGGGTCTTGATAAATACTCAAAATTTTGTCGTAGAGAATCCTTCAAGCGTGTTGCTCAAAGATAATAGCCCTCGGCCTTCGGCCTTGGGCTATTATCAAGCAACACGCTTTCAGCATTCTCTATGACAAAATTATCTCGGTATTATCAAGACCCTAGGGGTATTACTACTGAAAATGCCATTAGTTTAAAACTCGCGCTCAACCAAAAGTGACTGATGACATAAGAAGTGCGTTCATAATCTATGGATTAGGTGAGGAGCGAAAATAAACAGTGTACTTGTCAGTCAAACTACGGGGTAAACGCTTTTCGTGGTGCTGGTGCGTTTGTGAACGCTGTGGTGTTGAGTGTGAAGTATACTTTGTACCCATATATAACTCCAATACGTCACGACAATCATTATTAGTTTCTGTAACGACGTCAACTATTTACATTCTTTTTAATAAATAACTGAAAAATTTTTTTGGCTACGACACTGAGCATTTAACAAAAACGCAAAGCTTCAGAATTCAATTGAAATATGTGGCTATTATTAAAAAAAGGGGTCAATCAATAATTAATTACTTACAGAGATTCGACGTTGGATTATTTGAATTTTTCGAAGCGTGTTTTCGCTGATCGCATATAAAGGGCTTTAATTTTTCCGAAAACAAAAAAAAGTTTGTCGTTTTCGCTCGCAGCAATACGTTGGTATGGTTCAATTAAGCCGTTTCAACCACCTCTCGCGTAGTTTTGGAGCAATCGATAGATTTTTTTCCATCTCTATGAATAAATCGACCTGATCTTATATTTTAACGATCTCACTTTTTAATAATCTGCGAAAATTTTAGGGCATGATATATTCCTTCAATCAACTAACCGAAAAGGAATTTCGGGCAAAAGCTGCACTGATAGTAGACAAAAGCTCTATTAGCCCTAACGTGATTGAGCTAATGCCTCGGCAGATAACAATATTATCCTTAGGTGGGTTAAAGGGTACGACAGGAGTAAAGGTAATCGCATTGCCGATTTTTTAGCCTGGGAAGCGGCTGGATTAAAAATTTTAGGACCCTAGCCAAACGTTACACCCATTCTCAATCCCTTAAGAGATGCAGTCTTGCCAGGATCACCCTTGGCGACTCTGGGAAGCTGGCGTCGAAGAAATATTTGGCGATGACCAGGAAAAACCTACGTTTAACAGTAGGATTTTTAACTGGCCACTATCAACTAAGGAAACACCTCCATACTGGGGGGCTAGTGGACACACCTCTATTCAGGATGTGTGAACAGGAAGATGAAACTGTCAGGCATGTCTTATGCAAGTGTCCGGAGTTATCGTTAATAAGAGAGTGTGTGTTCGGTGAGTCTTGGCCTACACCTGCCGATATAAAGGAGATGTCTCCTAGTGACCTGTCCACCTTCCTGGAAAGGACGGGATGGACGATGACCTAGGAGGACAACTCCTCGGGAGGATGTACAATGGGTCACATGTGGCCTAAGTGCTGTGAACCTACACTCACCCTCCCTACTTTACAGAAACAGATCCCATCAATCGGAATATATTTTAAGCCAAGGTATAATGGATGTTACAATGTAGATTAAGTATTTGTCGATAAGAAAACTAAGAAAAGAATACTTGAAAGACTAAAAAACAAATATTTTTTAAGTTCAAAATCATTCAATTGCAAATCTTGTGCAATATTATGCGTATCCTGAAAGTTAAAAAATTCAAAAAGCCCGCATTTTAAGCGATAGTTGATGCATGTAGTCGCGTAGTAATCGCTAGTGGTAACTTTGTGCCACAGAATGCTTGCTACACGTTTAAAATATCTCTTATGTTTATTTCTCTATGTCTAAAATTAAGAGGAGTCATATTTTAACTCAAGATCATCTAATAATAAGCCGTCTTGTTCTTTTACCCTTATAAATTGCCAGTCGATAACAAACAGAAGCCCCAACTAGAAGGGAGGTCATCGCAGGTGCCCCGCTGTTTAGCCTTCATTAATTATGATTTTTTAAACTTTTGCATCATGTATTTTTAATTTCTTATTTAGGTACTTTTGGGGGTTGGCTGGTTGATTGCCTTTGAGGCTCTTTAGAGGGGCTTAGCCCCCCCTAGTTGCACCTATGTCAATAAGACACCTCCACAAATGTCTTAAAGAGTAGACAATGCATAAACTTTGACTGTCTTCGACATACAAACATTAAGATAATAATTCAAATTGTCTGTCGTTGAAACTTCCGCTTGAGATTAATCGTTTTGAACTAGCTAACTCTTAAAACATTCCAACTAACTATGAATTTTCGTATGCCCATCAAAATATAATTTTTCATTCAATATTTTAAAAGACGCCTTCATCGAAACTTGGCGATATTTCAGTTCCAAACTCCGAAGTAATTATAACTTTAACGAATTGATATAAATATTCTATTATTACGCGGTGACGTCACGATAGGTTGTAATTGAGAAACTCGTTCTTCATTCAGTTTTTTGTGGTCTACTTTCGTCATTAAAGCAAACAATAGTAGAAAGTTTAATTATACTTTTCCAATTATAAAACCCTTAATCCACACCATTGGCAAACTTAATTGATTCCCTTTATTAAATTAATTAACTACAGAAGAACACTATAGATAGGGTATTTTTTTCACAAGGAATTTCCAAATAATCAGGCAATAACCCGACAGGATCGGATTACATTCTTCCAGAGTTTGGAAAATTTATCTTTAAAATATTGTCTGCAGCAACTCAGTTACTCTTTTACAAACAAACCGATCTTGTGTGAGTTTGAAAAAACATTGCATTTTATTGTTCTATTTTCAACAAGATGAACGGTCTTGGGAATCCTAACCAGCTGCAACACTGGCAAATACTGCTGACAGCACACAGATCGATATTATTACTACCTTGGGCTACCCCGATAGATAGGGAGTTTTGTTGTAGCAAATTTACAATTATTTTCATTACATAAAAACATTTCATTTTGAGTGATATTCGCTGTTTCATTGAAACTATATAAATTAGGTTTTAACTCATGGTAAAATCATACAATATTGCTAGTAGAGCATGAGCATTATTTTTCATACATATCAAGTCCTAGATGTGCTGACAATAAAAGGAAACTAAAAAAGGTTTTAAAGCAGGCAAAATCTGGGAAATGTTCTTCACCACCACGTTTTTTTCTCTTTTCTCGAACGTTGGTAAAAATACGTACTTTTATTGTGGGCTTTAATACTTTTAGAAGTTGCTAGAGCCTTTCAAAATCCTCATGTTTTTTGTGCTCTTGGTTACACTGTTTATGGGCAATTAGTTGTCCAATGGGCTCGTTTACTAAATTTTTTAAATCATTTTTAACTGTCCTAAAACAAGGTACTAAGGATGAAAATATGATTCTGAAAATTTCATGTCAATAGAATATGTCGTTCTCCTAATACAACCAATTAAACAAGCATACCGTAGCGGGGCGAAGAGTATGACTATGACGTCACCGCTTATGAAAGTTAATGTGCACAAAATATTACGATTCTGACTAACGTGCCTCGCGTAGAATTTATTTATTTTGAATTACTCGCAAAATTTTGTGTGAATAAGATGAAATGTGTGGACCTAATTTTAAAAAAGCAGACTCATTAAATACTCATAAAGTGGACTAATGATTATGGAGCTTTTCAATCAAAAACACGAGTCTATTAAATTATAATTTTATACTATGTGACACATCGTTTTTGGCTGTTTTCCGGCAAGAATGATTGAAAATGTCAATATTTTCATAAATACATGCTCTCCCAAATGATATACAGGGTGATTCCAGATGTTTTATTTTATTCCTGGTCTGGTGGACAAAGTTACGGAGTTAACGCTATAGGTTACTCAGTAACAAATTAAAGGAGCTTCTCCAAATGCTATTTATGATGAATGTGTGATGGAAATTAAATCACCAATGTTGAAAAGAACAAGAAAAACTTATTTTGATGAAGCAGGTAACATTAGTTCCAAATGTTTACATCAGATTCAAATGCACATGCACCTCACTGGTAAAAAAGGCGATATTTGTTAGAGCTGATCCGGACTTTGAATCAAATAAAATAATTTCTTTTTAAACATAATATACGCCAGTTTTGTTGATGATTTACTGAAAAAGATAACCTGTTTTTTGAAAAAAAAGCAGTACCTATTCAATAAAATTTAATTTGTGAATTAATAACATTAATAACACCACAAGCTATAAGAACAACATCATCTTCGTATTTAAAAAAATTTCGATTAATACAATAACCCTCTCAATATGGATTCACAACGTATTTTATAAGGTAATTTATAACGATTCTTATTGAAGAAAAATAAAATCCTAAAAATACACAAAGTATGTTGACTTATCAGTGATTGCTTTGAGTCTTTTCATGCTTTTCTGCCATTGCTTCCGTTTTTTTTTGCATCTTTATTAATAGAAATAAATGTTTTATTAGATGTTTTAATCGTAGTACTTTTACATTTTGGAACCGTACAATATTTATAGCTTTTTTTACTCTGATTCTGGTCCATTGTGTCGAATAGTTTAAATTATTTCTCTCTGTCCTCGATTTTTCTTCTCTAAATATGTGAAACCACGTTTGTTAGTTTTGGATCCACCGACGTTCCAACCTAAAGATTATATCTGGTATTTTGGAATAACCTTGAGGAGTGTTTCCTTTGCCCTATTGCATTCCAGTCTAAAGGCAACCATTCTCGCTTCCTTCTTGATATACTGAATTAGATATTCACTGTTTTTTGTCAGCTTGAAACGGACCTGTAAACTATGTTTCTCCCCATCAATAGACATCCAGTCTTAATTAAATTTTCTATTAATTGAAGTGAAATTAAAGTTCATCAACAATTCATAACTATCTTACCTATTCTACTTTAGTTGTAAAGGTTTTACAATAATGACCGTCGTTAGATATCCTTTCATTACAAATAATTGGAAAAGTACAATAGTTTGATTTTATAGAAAAAGTTTATATTGTTTTCTTAACGATAAAATCGTCGTCTTTATAATGAAAAGATGGTTATAGTGGAAAAACAAAATTCAATCAATTTTACAATGAAGGTGATAATAATGAAAATCAATAACAGTAAAAGGTGTAGACAAAATGAAAATCATAAATCAAATTATTATTGGAACTTTAGTTCTTTACGCCAGGTTATGTTTGAGCGACCAGGGGTCGCGACGCAAAAGATCTGACCGTTACGCGTTACGTTACGCTACGTTATGTTACATTGCTTCGTTATGTGCCTTGCTTGCGTGCTTGTGCCTTGCTTGCGTGCTTGTGCCTCCTTAGTCTCTCTCGATTACGAAGCAGCGATTCATAATAATAATATGCTCCTACCCGGATTCGAACCCGGGCCGCCCGCGTGCAATGCGAGCATTCTACCACTGAACCACCGATGCTATATTGAAATAGTAGTTTGTGCAACTAGTGTGGATATGATGGCCATATCGCACGAGGAAGAAGTTTGAGCACGACGCCGTAGGCGGAGTTCTTAATCGTTCAAATGCGATATGGACAATCCACACGAGTCGAGCAGCATATTTTTTCTACGACCCACTTGAGAAAAAATTTAGACAATAAAAATTTCTATAAACTGTAACATAGCTTCAAATTAAAAATTTAGCAATTATGTTTCCACTAATTTTGTGGTAAACGTACAGTTCTTGAATGTCCAATTTGTATAATGCTACGGTTTCCCTTTTTTAAATATACGATGCTGTTATAAGTAGATGTTGCGTCGGACTCCCTCATGAAGGGTACCGTACCATTATCTATAATAATGAATATTCTGCTAAATATTTCAAACGTCTACCTGTTGTCGTTATTAATATCAAGCAGAGTAATTATTTAAAAATAAAATTAACAGTAAAAAAAAATTTCTCACGGGGAATCGAACCCGGATCTACCGCGTGAGAGTCTGGTTTGCTTACCACTCGGCCACCGAGGCATTGCGAATTGTTTATCTATAACGTCAAATGTATTACATACCTACTTTTTGCTTAAAAGGAACCAAAGTTCCTACCGTGTGTCCCGCGACACGTTCTACCTTTTTATTATTAGCGCATGGGCCGTTTCGGCCTGGTGAGGTACAATCAGTGCATATTTGAAAGGTTGATTTTTCTTTGTGATCCTGGACTTTGGAGCTACTACAATTTTCATAACAATTCCATATTTTTTTCATGTGTCCATCAAACTTTAACCATCTTGTATCATGTGTGAATATGTGTCCTTTTCTTTGTCTATTTTTTTATTATTTCGAAGTACAGGTATATTTAATTGTCAATTTCAATTGGTCCTGGTACTTATCAAACCATTTTCCTTTCTCTTTCTTAAACTTGTTCCAAGTTCCAAGTCAGTCAACAGTTTTGTTTCTGGAACAATTACGTTGCTGGAACGGTAAGGCCCATTTTATACGGACCGTTTAAAAGCGGTGGTTTGAACGTCTTGAAAACACCAAGTGACTGGGCACACGGTGAGGAATACGCAGTGTCTATACAGGCTTTTCCACGACCTTGTTTGGACACGTCAACAGAGCGGTGGGCAGTCTCAACGCGACCAGTAGTTGAAATCTTTACAAACTCTTCAAGGATTAATTTATTTTTAAGTCAATTTTAGCATTACTAAAGTTGAGTTGTCAGTAAATAACAAATCACAAGTCGACTAATTCAAACGTCTTTTTCAATTTCAGACTAGACATTCATTTCCATGCAGAAGGAAATATTATTCAAAGGAAATTGCTTTTTCGAAAATCTTATCCCGTTCAAACAGTGTCGCAGTCTATTGCAAAGTTGAGTAAAAGCTAAAGGCGTTGGGAGACTCTCTCAAGTAAACAAAATATCTTGGAGGTATACTATACTCTTTTTTTGTCTATAACGTTGTTAATATTATAGGTACAGCATGGAACAAGATATAGCTGAACTTTCCAGTACCGGCTTTGGAATAACTCGGGCTGGTTTTATAATATGCTATTGAGTATCAGTGTGAAGTTGACCTGTAGTCAACAGCGCAGGCGCTTTAAAGTGATTATTTTTAGGTTAGAACTAATAAGTTAAGTAACTGAGCAATAACAGCAGTTCAAGTATTAATAATGAAAACGATTGCTATATAGCTCATAAACAGTTGCTCTGGACAACTTTATGTTCATCTGCTGGAGAATGGTTACTTAAATTGGATAGCAGAACAAAGCCTTTTGGTCCTAGGTCAGACAATTTTCAGATATGGAATGAAGGAGAATTTATTTTGAGGTTTCAGTTGAAAAACAAAAAAAACAGCTAGCAAGAATTGAATACGAACTACAGAACAAGGGAACTAGCAACCTAATCACACCCAATTTGTCTGCTGACACAACGTTGTGCCATGGAATGTAAGAGTTCTCTTTAGTAAATATTTGTGGTGAGCTGCGAGTGATTAGATTAGATTAGAGTTGGAGTGGCTCTTTGATTTATTCCACTGCGACCTTTGCAAATCTATTGTGGTCATCTCTATATTTAGAGCTCGATATCTAGCTTTATTCTTTTTATTAGACTCATTAGCATGGATGTTGCTTCACTTGCGTAGCTCTCTCCGAGTATGTGAAACGGCACCCTTGCTAGGCCTTCGCACTCACAGAGTATGTGCTCCGCGATTTCTATTTCTTCCTGGCAGAACCTACATAGGCTGTAATCTGCTAGGCCAATTGTGTACAGCCTACAATGTCCGGTCAGCTTTCCCACCATCATCCTCGTCGTTTCTCGACTTTGGCCTAGTAGGTCATGTGACAGTTTGACTTTCCACTTTACGTTGACTTTTAGAAATAAAAAAAGCACACACAAACACGTAATGGTTTCAAACAAACATATAAATGATATTTTTACGTCGATGAAGCAATTAATATTTGATTAAAATACAATATAAACACACAACTACACATAACCTAATGCAATACCGGCCATATTGACATAAGTAAACACAAGAGATATGACATCACAGGTATCATCGGTAGCGTTCGGAAATCCTCGGGTTGTGGTCGGAAAGTGCATTGAAATTTGAATTTTATTTTAAAATCTGGCAGTAATTTCCAATGGAAACTGGTATATTTCCTATTATTAGTAATTTTTGATCATATTTACTATTATAAATTAATATCCAAGCAAAATATGAAATATGCGTGTACTCTATTGATAAGCAAATCGAGATATAGAATAAGTTTATTAATATTTAAATTTATTGTACGCTACTGGACGTCAATAATAAACTAAAAATCAAGAACGCCAGCTTCATTCATTATTCACCTTCAAAGAAATAAAAATGACTGTTATCCAGAATTATTGGAAACGACGCACTGATGGCTTGGAAATGAGCTTGGAAACGCTCAATCGTGAAATATGCTTCGGATTTATGGGTATCTTGGTAAATCGCTTATAATGAGACTTCGACGGATTTGGCTCTAATAACAATTTCGTATCTAATTTTGGCGATAGGGATATTATACGCTTTAGATAGTTATACAGAGAGGACATATATGAATATTTAAAAAGTTGTTATTTATTCTACAAAGCTGTTCCCACCGCTCCTTTGTTCTTTGCGAGATATTAAATGTGATGAAACTTTTTACGAAATTGGAAATTGATAGTAACTAATACCATACTAGGTAGTATACCTGGTTTAGTTTCTGTGATTGGTTCAGAACAATACATTGAGACAATGTCTATTGTACCTCAACACAAAATAGGTTACCCCTTTTGAAAAATAACTAAATCTTCTCCAGGAAGTTTAAAATTTGTAAAGTAGCACAGAATATGTTCTGCTGATTCTTCCTTTTCTTGACTCGATGTTTTCGACCAAATTATAGTTTAGTTTAGTGAGGAGTAAGGTTGAAGACTTCTCCTCCGTGTTCAGTTTTGGAGGTTTTAAGCCTGGTATTTCATTCCAGTGAGCTTTTGCTTTGAAGTCTTTGCCAGATTTAAAGGGATTTCCAGTCTAAGCTCCGGACTTATAATGATCCTCTTTTTCCAGCATGCTGGTCAACTGTTTCGTTATCCAGGAAATGTAATTGCGAATGTAATGAACGAGATTTAGGTTCTTGATAGCAGAGCAACAATTTAAGGTCATCGCTTTTCTTCAATTTCTTATGTTATTTTTGTACCAATAGACTCGGGAAGTTTGCCACCTTGTATGTGTGCCGTTGGGGAAGCAAATTGACTTGTCTGGAAACTGTTGACAACGTTAAGGGAATATCGATTACATGAAAAGGAAACTTAAATTATTTTGAAGTCGGAAGTAACTGTCGACTTTCTGGATAATAGGAATATTACTTTGTGAAACTAGATAGTATCTTCACGAAAATATAAATATTTTGTAATGCAATGACGCGATATTATGATGAATTTTACTTAATAGTGAATACAAATATCTAGGATATTCCAGCTCTTAATTGAAAACAAATCGTATAAAATAGAAGTGAATAGAAATAGAAATGCACGTTATGAATAGTTATGAGACAGGACTTTTACAAGCAGATCCACTGTCAATATATAACTAGAATGGGTAGTTCGAAAAAT
This sequence comes from Galerucella calmariensis, assembly GCA_910591675.1. Classification (NCBI taxonomy): domain Eukaryota; kingdom Metazoa; phylum Arthropoda; class Insecta; order Coleoptera; family Chrysomelidae; genus Galerucella; species Galerucella calmariensis. The sequence goes on along the minus strand of CAJUYG010000274.1, from coordinate 114,482 downwards.
TTCCCCCAGCTGGAAACAAAAACACAGTTTCTAGCCTACGCAGAGGATATAATAATGCTAAAAAGACCGGAAAAAAGCATGTGAAGAGACAATGAAGAGAAATAAAATTTGATGTTGATGATGACAACACCACAAAGAAAAGAAACATGAAACAAATATTGATAATACTAAATGGAATTCGAATATATTCAAAGCTAGGTCTATCTAGGTACAGTTATTGAGGAAGATAGCGATGATGTGGAGAAGAACATAAAAACAGTGTTAATATAAGAATGAAGAGACAAGAGCTCTAAATAAAATAATAACTTCAAATAAAGCAACTTTAAAGACCAAGCTAATTCTGTACTATAAGGAAATAAAACATGGATATGGGATAAAGAGGATATATGGGAAACAACAACTAAGAAAGCAATCTGGAATAAAAAGTTGGATTGAGTGGGATGAACGTAAACTGTGTCACAAATTATAAAAGTAAATATGGTTGCAGTTACCCCCTAGTGATACTACGTCAGTAATTTGATGAAGAACAGCCTATATATAAATATATTTTACACACTTAGCTATCTGGCTATGTTAAATATACAAACCTTCACTCAAGCCCTTCACATTAACGTGTTTACAAAGTCGACAGAATATTTTTTTATAAATAAAACAAAAATGTTTATTTTTTAACCCATTTGGCATTTAAAAAATAAAATAAAAAATGTTTCGTTAAGCAAACAAATAAATAATCCCCAACTGTGAGATCGGGATTAAATCATTTTATAAAATTTTCATCACAAAGCTGCCATGGCCCGTTTACACGAAACAGTAAATCGCCCTTGGGATACATACAATCTCTCCGCAAAAGGTGATTCTACGATCTATGGCAAAATAAACGACAAGCTCAGACTTTTACTTCCTGTCAGGTGGATAATTTTCGACACTGAGAATTTTAAAGAAGTAACATTTTACTGATTCAATTTGAAAATTTAAAGTCTAACCTGGTAGTATGAAATATAGTCCAGGTGATTTAGAGTTTAGCGCGATAATCGCTGGTATCAGC
>CAJUYG010000274.1:78108-103437 GCA_910591675.1 Galerucella calmariensis | reverse complement strand
GTGCGGGAAAGTATCACTTTCCGCACTAGTTAGGAAAATAACTATATATTCAAATTTGATCAATAAAAAAGACATCTACACGAGCGTTTGTTGCTAACAAATACCCCTCGTATATTGATGTAGTTCACCAGTTATCAAACATTAAAATGTATTTTATTAATTACCAGTAGAATTAGCCAATACTTACAAATCACTTAAATATTATTGTGTTTTTTATAGATATGAGTATCAATAAAACATGACAAAGTGATTGGTTATTAGCAGAACATAAGTTTTTTTTTTTCATTTCAGTTTAACGTGCCTCGACAGCACTGGTCATTGGCACAGAAAATAAATATTTACATGAGTTAAATAACAATTGTTAAGTACTATTTTTAAATTATATTTCCTGATAGATATTTAACTTTGCATTTTCACCTTTGTTGCCAGATGACATTAAACTTTTGACGTTTGACATTTTCTTTTACTTAATAATTTTTCCATATTTCCTATATTAACTATTACCTATATTATTTAATACATCGCACACAATAGATGCTAAGTTTCGCCACCATGGACGCTAGAGTCAAAATTATCAAGGTCACACAGGTTCTCTATTCCTAAATGCCATAATTTGGAGTTACAGCTACATTTACATTACCTCAATAATGTGTGTTATTTATAAGATGCGACATAGGGATTCCTGTACAAAACTGTAAAACGCGAGTTAACTTTTTTACCAAATGGCGTTCATAAAAAATAATAATAGATTTGGAAAATAAGTTTAAATGCACTTTTAATTTTCTTACATTGGATCTGGTTTGATAAAAAAATGGATAGTTATGTTTAAAAAAGTCGAACTCCATATTTCGAATACTTTTAACCATCTGGGAAATAGCTACACGGTTAAGTGCACAGAAAATTAAAAAGTTTAACCTGAAGTATGGCGTTTCGATTCTCAGCTGTGGTGAAATTTTTTCTTTTTGTTTTTAGTTCTTTTTTTCACAATTTTTGTAACAGATAACTTTGCTTTATTTCAAATTAAATGTTTTTTATACAAAAATTGTGAAAAAAGAACTAAAAACAAAAAGAAAAAAATTTCACCACAGCGGCGAATCGAACCGCCATACTTCATGTTAAACTTTTTAATTTTCTGTGTAGCTAACCCTGTAGCTATTTACCAGACGGTTAGAAAGTTAGCTCCCGTTTGACAGTTTTGTACAGGAATCCCCATGTCGCATCTTATAAATAACACAGCTTAGATGAATACGGAAGCAATTTTAAATTTTAACGCATAGTTGAAAATTAGACAGATTGCTAACTCAATTTAACGATTCTGTATCAATAATAAGCTTTCAAATATAACGAAAAACCCTTAATAGGTCGACACCATCTAAATCACAATCTTGATTATTTGTGTGTTAAAAAATATACAAAAACACTAATGATGTTTTCGATTAACATTACCATCAAAGTGCTCCGAAACCCCCAGTGACGTCATCAATCTGTTTGCGAACTGTCAAGAACACAAAATCAATCAAGCGTGTTTCGAATGGGAAATTACATAACTGACATATAACTTGACTTCTATGGCCGGAATTAACAATCATAATCCATCCTAGTTGAATGAATGTGATGTTATCATTGAAGGAAGACGATGTTAATAACGCATTCAGTAACTATATCCTTTATATAGTCTCGTAAATTGACATTTTGGGAGTGATATTACGCGTAAATACATCTCAACATTCTTTTTAAAGCTTTAAGCCCGTATTTCACTGAGGCTGGTCCCGCACAGGCTGCTGGTTGGAAGAAGCAAGCGATGCAAATACTAGGCATCATTTTTTTATTATTGTTTTGAAATATCATGGAACAAAATAAACTATTTGTTTGGTGAAATCTATTAGACTCTCAAGGATTGGAGGGCACTCATCACACCTAACACCTAACTTAACCTACATTTTTTGACGGCCAGTGTATTGCAGTTCAAATTTTTTTTTTATGAGGTTTAAACATATAGCGCAAGAGGAAATAATCTGGGATTTCTGCATTGGTGAAATTCCACATATATAAAGAGTTTTCGCAATATCGCTTTGCAGCGAAACAGATAAATTATTAATTGTTATCTGGTTATAAACTAAAGGAATAGCATGACTTTTACTTAAGTTTGATTACTTTTTAATGTAAATAACTGGTTTGTACATATTATCAGTAAAATGTTGAAGCTGCTATGAGTGCATTTAATACAGACCCTAGATACCACATACATATATTTTAGTATCTTTAAACGCTGAGCATTATCAATACTTTTTGCGATTTTCCACGCAGGTGTCTCCAAGTTTCTACCGGTTGTCCCAAGTTTTATTCTTCGAAAACACAAATATTGGATGAAAATATATTTCGAAGATTTTCATTTCTTCGTTAACTATAGGAAAGCCTCCCTATTTTTGGAAGTCGCCCTTGTGCAAGAAATATAAATTATTCAATCATACCGGTTGTCCAAGTTTTATTGTTCGAAAACACAAAAACTGGACGAAAATTTTTTTTTCCGGTAAGTCTAGGGAAGTCTCGTTATTTTTGGCTAGCGCCACTTGGCAAAAAATATAATTTATCAATTAATACTGGTTGTCCCAAGTTTTATTGTCCGAAAATATAAAAATTGGATAAAAATATATTTCAAAAATATTCTTTTCTCTCATAACTCTATGAGAGTCTCCCTATTTTTGGCTAGCGCCCTTGGGAAAAAAAATATGATTTATCAATTAATACCCGTTGTCCCAAGTTTTATAATTCAAAAACACAATTCAAACATTTTTTTTCTTCAATAATTCTAGGAAAGCCTCCCTATTTTTGGGTGTCACTCTTGGTAACCAATACAATGTATTAATTAATACCTGATGTCCCAAGTTTTATTGTTCGAAAAAAGAAAAATTGGATGAAAATATATCTCAAAAATTTTCTTTTTTTTGCTGTTAACTCTATAAGAATTTTTTTCTTTATTAACTCTAGTGAACCCTTCCTTTTTTTGGCTAGCGATCTTGGGAAAAATATGATTTATTAATTAATACCCGTTGTCCAAAGTTTTATTATTCAAAAACACAAAGATTGTGTGAAAATATATTTAAAAAATTTAGTTTTCTTCAATAACTCCAGTAAAGCCTTCCTATTTTTGGCTAGCGCCCTTGCAAAAAATATAATTTAACAATTAATACCGGTTGTCCCAAGTTTCATGGTCCGCAAACACGAAAATTTGATGAAAATATATCTCAAAAATTTTCTTTTCGCTGTTAACACTATGGAAGTCTCCCTATTTTAGGCTAGCACCCTTGGGAAAATTATATAATTTACCAATAAATACCCGCACCCTTGAAAAAAATATGATTTATTTATTAATACCCGTTGTCCCAAGTTTCATTTTTTAAAAACACAAAAATTGTGTGAAAATATATTTCAAAAATTTTCTTTTCTTCAATAACTATAGGAAAGCCTTCCTATTTTTGGCTAGCGATCTTGGGAAAAATATAATTTATCAATTAATACCGGTTGTCTCAAGTTTTATTATCCGAAAATACAAAAATTGGATGAAAATCTATTTCAAAAATTTTCTTTTCTCTGTTAACCCTATGAAAGTGGCTAGCGCCCTTGGTAAAAAAAGCTACGGGGAGCCACAGAGTGGTCGATGTCCAAAGGCACTGTCGCTAAGGAGTCGCGCGGTTAGGCTGTGATTATACATTTTCGGGAAAGGCTACTATTGAATTTTATATACCTACAACCGAGCCTACAACTGATTTACGGAGGTTTTTGATGGTATTTCATGTCGAATTAAGCATATTATCAAACGAGATCATTAGTTTGTTTAAATATGGTAAAAGATATAAATGTTGCTTAGTCATCTTTTTCTTTATTTCTCTTTCAATTGCAGATTAGATAAAAACATTTTCCATTTCATTTTTGATTATATTATTCTTCCTTTGTAGCGAAATTTTACGTTATTTAAAAAAATGAGGCGTTAAAGAGGGTAAAAATAAACGTCAAACATTTTATTTTTCAGACTAATACACCAAAGGAGCTGCCGTATTTTAAATTGTGTTCTTAATGATCGAGGATTTTATATTCGTGAAAAATGTAATACTTACGTAAAATTGTGTAACGAGTAGTGTCACTTACCTGAAACAAAAAATAAAAATAATAAGTCAATGTTAAAATTATGAAATTTCTATTAATTATTCAAAATTTTGGTCTTTTATAAACAAAAAACGCAATTCTGAAACTCTAACAATGTATATACTCATTTGCATATACAATGCTTCAGTGAAAAGGACGTATGATGATAATATTATTTTCAGATAACAAATTTACATTTTTTTAAAATTTGAATACATTATTTATTACTTATTGAAAATAAAGGGCGGAATTCATTTACAGCCTTGTATCATTACGAAAATGTTCTTCCACTCAACTCATGAAGAAAGAAAAAATAACAAATGTCTCTGTTGTACATAATTAAGAAAATAGAAAAAAAAGTAAATATACTGGTATATAAGTTTAGTATATGAGGCATTAAAAAATTTGAAATCAAAGTTGACCACTGTACCAAACAGTGTTCCATCTTTTCTACGTCCATAGCACCGTATAGTTCTTTTCACGATCTAAAAAACTGACCTGACCTGGGATAATGACATGCAATAAAGCCATAAAAGTATTATTCGTGTAAGGATCGTATTTATTTTTTTGGCGAATATTAAATTATTACCTGAAGACTCTAATAAGACTTTTGGGTCATTCTTATTGTAAATTTACTTAGTACTTTTTACTTTTATTGCATCTTAACCATAAGTCAAGTCAGTTTCTTAGATCATGAAAAGGACTATACCAGCTTCTTAAAGTGGGAAAAGGGCGTTAGTTATAAATACGCCTTTATAGAATGAATGTACCTAATGATATTTGTTTTGTCTTATTACGTTCGTTGCGTGCTGGACACGGTACGTGTCGATCTATGTGAATGGTGCTTAATATGCAATTTTTATATTGAATTTTTAAAAATGAAATTAGCTTTATGCTTCGAAAAACAGCGCTTTGTTGGAATTACACGATTATACTACTGAAATTTTCAAAATCCTTTTCGAATGTTAAAAATTACATTACGGAAATTGGGGTAATTTGGTATGTTTCATTTTGTGTTTGTTTGTTTTTCAGTAGATAAAGGTAATTTTACTTGAATGAAATGAAATTACATTATTTTACGAAAATAAATCATATACCTTTCAGTATTATCTGTAATAGACATTTCAACTTTTTTAATAAAAAATATCCATTTCCGAACAACAGGTACTTAATTCAAGAAAGATACAATGGTATACTCTTCCTAAAGTCAATGTGAACACATGAGGAAAAAGCAAGATTGTCGAGATATTTTTTTAAATTGCTTATATTCCTCTTAATTCAGTCAATTGCTAGTTCCATCCTTTTTTGGAAACCAGATTGTAAAGCTTTTAAAAAATATATTTTTGGTTACTATTAAAATAGGGCATTTAAATTTACCGAAGAAAATGAACTAGGAAATTTTGCAACCTGTTCCGAAGTCCGGAACATTGTTAAAGTTCCGGATCGCGTATGAGGTTGCAAATTTGTAAATGCATCAGAATAGATGTTTTCAAAGTTTGCAACCAAGTTTCAAAACTTTTGTAATTATTCCGAGACCGCCTTGCTCGAAAAAATGACCACGAATTAAAAAAAATTATAAATAAACATGTTCCGGTCAACGTAAAAGGTTGCAAATTTATACAATCGTTCGGTACATTTTTCCGATAGATCTGTCAAATTTGCAGAACTTTTGGAACGTTTTCCTTCAGTTTAATGAAAAAAAACATTAATTTTTAATTACAAAAAATGTTCCGTACTCTTAGATTGGTTGCAAATTTAATACGTGATATGAAATATTATATCGAAAACTTCCCCAAGTTTGCAGAACTTTTGGAATTTTTTTCCCGACCATACAGCAAAAATTAATTTAATTGCAATTTTAACAATGTTCCGGACTTCGGACAAGGTTGCAAAATGAGATTTATTGTCGTCTCAATGTACCATTCACTTGACCGAAGTTTGAAAACTTTTGGAATTATAGTTAAATTTTCGATTTCGAATGTCAATAATGACTGGATTACTTGTTTTATGAGCTCAGTCATTGCAAATTTGCATTAGGAAACGGAGAATACCAAACCGTAACTTCCACTACAATTTTGTGACCATCTGTATACTGGCGTTCTACATACAAGAGCCGGCGGCGATAAAAATGGAACTTAATTTACAACTACACGTGGATCATGCAGAAAAACGGTTAAGTTAACAAATAGTATGTGAGTGTATGGCGTGATCTTTTCCTGGTATCTGAATTAATAATTTATGGAAGAAAGTAATGTTCATTAAATAATCAAACACAAAATACGTATTTGTCTTCCGCCTTTCAATTACACATCACTAATTTACTTAAGCGAATTGGGAATACCTAACCGATTTTTTTTTCTTCCTTTAATGGATTGTCTTGAGAAACGGCAGAAATATAGTGCGAACTACGTTTACATACAGTATTTCCCACGATGAGTTTCAGTTTTTGAAGATAGATATCGCAGAATAATAATTATTTTAACGCTTTATAAAGTTTTTAAAAATATTTTCCAAAGATACTGATATTTGACACCAACCATTCTGGTTTGCAATCAGCTCGCGGACGGAGAACATATACCTTGTACTGATGTGGCGCCGCAAATACGCCGAAACCGGTCTACAAGTTATGTTGTCCCGTCTAATTGCAAATCAGAATGGTTGGTGTTGAATATCTTGTAGATATGCCAACCCCGTTTGACTTTGCAGTGTAATTCAATGTCCGTCGGGGCCTATAGCCCGGGAAGTAGTTGTTGCTTCTTAGTTGAACGGTCAGAGTGTTTGGAAAATATTTTTCAACTATAAAGCGTTAGAATAACTATTTTTATGCGATGTCTATTGGTAGTGCGCTTTATTAAATACGACAATATTATAGAAAACTGTAATAATACTTTACCTAATATAGAGTTTAATAATATGAAATTTTTTTTTTCAGCTATTCTGAAGAAATGAAAAAACAAGTCAAAAATCATATAAAAGAGGACGTCTTTTTGATTAAATTGACTTCCAATGGTTCCATGTGGCTGAATGGCATAAATTTGGGTATATTCATAAAAAAAATCTAAGAGAGTTAAGTCGGGTGACCTAGGTGGCCATTCTAACATTGTGACTCGTCTACCTATCCACCAAGTAAGAAATTATTATTTTTTAAATCGTATCGAGTATGGAGGTGCCTCACCTTGTTCTTAAGACAATAAACTGAAAAACAGACCTAGTAGTTATGGAAATAAAAACTAAAGTTGATCTTTTTCTGATTACATTGTTAAATTCGGCATCCAGATAGAGTGTGATTATTTGAACTGTCACATAGTTATATTCCTCATAAATAGTTATTTTCCTAACAAGTGCAGAAAGTGATACTTTCCCGCACGCAACTGCAGTTGACTCGAACGGAGTTCGGGCAAGCTGTCAAGGGCGGGAAAGACACTTTACGCATGAGTTCGGAACATAATTTTTTCTACGACCGTATATACAAAAAACTATACCAACCCATTTGTCAAAAGTTATTTTATTTCAACATACATATACAAAACTTTAACCAAAAACTATTGATTATTATGAATATTAATATTAAAAACCCGATTTGCTGCATTCTGTAAATTACTTAAAATTGCTGGTCCAGTGGAGTTATTAAGTAGATGAAGTCGATGAGGATGGCATGGGTTGCAGATAACGTAAAGATGACCATGAAGATGATGGCAACGGTTTTAAGTCATTTGTAGATGAAAGAATTTTATTTGATATATTTTTCTTATATCAAACCCGGGTGGTATGATAGTTGTTTTGTGACAGGGTTATATCAAAATATCTTCATTATTTTATATTTTCAAAAAATTAAAAAAGCAACAAAAGCTGGAAAAGATGTAGATTTCATTTGATGGACTATTTCGTAAATATTTATTTACCTGTTGTAACAATAGTTATAACTTACGAAGTAAAAAACTATCTAATAAGGTCAAAATTTGCATAATTTTACTTTCCCGCACTAGTGCGGGAAAGGGGGTTAAAACGCACGGTCGTAGAAAAAATTATCTTTTGACACACTTATTACCTTTCTCATTTAAATTTTATTGGTTATAGTGACAGAGGGGAGGGTAGGTATATATGACAGTTGAGGATATGATCAAAAGATTAACCTCCCCCCACACCCAAAAAGAGAAAATCTACATTTTACATTTTCCCATAAAAATTTTTTTTCGCACCCTATAAATTTTATAATAACTACTTTTTGGGGAAAATTTTAATAATTTGGGTGACATTTTTATGGGGATCTTGTGTCCACACGCCTAAGAGGAGATATATTTTAATTTGTAGTATTCGTGAAAAATGTCATTCTTTATAGAATATTAGTACATTTTCGAGCTTAGTGCAAAAATTCATCCAATTTCCATAAAATTGTCTATCAAATGGAGCAAGTTCTGGAAAATTTGAATTTTATTTTATTCCATAGGGTTTCAGAACAAGCAAAACTTTTGATCAAGAGTGACATTTCACTAAGCCTGGATTATACCAATGGCCATATTGGCCAACACTCTGCAACTTCCTTCTGTCCATACGTTGTTTGATAAGTTTTATCAATTAACGGTCCATACCTCTACACTAAAAAATTTCAAAATACCAAAGATTGTTGAGAATTCTGTACTGATAAAAGGATTTAGTGGGAGTGTTTACTTCTATTTGATGTGAAAATAACCATATTTTCTCGATATCAAATATTTTATTTGAATATTACCAATATCCATAACTTTGGACGAGCAGTTTATATCTACCTCATGTGATAGGTCGTTTAGGCTTCACAAATATGGACGTCGATATGTTACGGTAAAAGTAGATATTGCGGCAAATGTAGGTACACATTTTCCGGTAAATGTGCACATTTGCATCCTCGTTTGGATAATGTGCATTCAACTAACAACTAGCCTAGTGTGCATTATAATGCATTCATCACTAAAGCAGTGCAATCAGCATTTCTTGTTCGAAATCAAACTTAAAAAACAATAAGAGAAAGGAAGATATTTACTATACATATTTTTTAACTGCAACAACATTTTTAACTTGTATTCCAACTTTTCTTAAAACATGAAGGTAGGAGTATACATTTACCAAAACGTGAGGTACACATTTGCCGGGAAATGTACATACTATATATACATTATATTCAGTTCACATATACCTAACTTTATGGGAAATGTACACATTTTACGGCCCAAGAGTTATATTCACCGTAACAGATACATAAACTCGAAAACAAGCAAAACTAAAAATAAAATGTTATGTTAACGGAATCGATTAATGTTTTTGTCCTGGGCAGTGTAAAAACATCTTTTTGCCTGCTATTTATTCATATTGGAAATAAGGAAACAACGGTAGGTAAAGTAAACTACAATAAAACATAAAAAGCAATAACCTAGGTCGTAAATACATTAAAATGTCCCTTTTGCCACGCTCTTTAGCAGATTTGAAGAAATTTCAGTTCGGATAAGGTACAAATAAAACTACAGCTGTACAAGTGGACCGAAAATTTTGGCAACTTTATTACAGTAGGGTCGTAAAACATTTGTATTTTGTTTTCTAACAGATTTATCATCTTTTGTCACGGTAGAACGCCCTTTTAGAATATTCGGAATATACTTATATACACCCTGGGGGATACGAATGCATTATACTACAAATTGCCGGGAGACGAATATCTTGGAAGGACATTCGGGGTGGAACCAATCCATGTTAATCCTTACTGAATGGATTTTATTATGTGACAAATTAGTACCTCTTGTGGTATCTAATATATCGTTTACATTTCAAAAGGTAGTTAATATATTTCTTAATTTTTCAGTCATTTTGTAAACTATAACCATATAAATATATATTTCAAACATTTAAATACCAATATTCTCCCCAAATACTTGACAAATTTACTTTTTTCTACGACCGTGCGTTTTAACCCACTTTCCCGCACGCATTTTAGCTTTGAAAGTGTCACTTTCCCGCACTAGTGCGGGAAAGTAAAATTATGCAAATTTTGACCTTAGATAGTTTTTTACTTCGGAAGTTATAACTATTGTTACAACAGGTGAATAAATAGTCCATCAAATAAAACCTACATCTTTTCTAGCTTTTTGTTGAATTTTTAATTTTTAATTTTTTTGGAAAATATAAAATAATGAAGATTTTTTGATATAACTCTGTACATTCTTCAAGTGGTGTCATGAATCAACTACCAAGCCACCCCTTTTTTATATAAGAAAAATATATCAGAAAAATTCTTTCATCTACAAATGACTTAAAACCGTTGCCGTCACCTTCATCGTCATCTTTATGTGACCTTCAACCGATGCCATCCTCATCAACGTCATCTACTCACCAGTTAACACCAAATAACTCCACTGGACCGGCAATTTTAAGTAATTCACAGAATGCAACAAATTGTGTTTCTAATATTAATGTTTATAAAAATAATGATAGTTTTTGGTTAAAGTTTTGTATATGTATGTTGAAATATGATAACTTTTGAAAAATTGGTTGCTATACTTTTTAGTATATACGGTCGTAGAAAAAATAATGTTCCTAACTCATGTCTAAAGTGTCTTTCCCGCCCTTGTCAACTGCAGTCGCGTGCGGGAAAGTATCACTTTCCGCACTTGTTAGGAAAATAACTATTCCGCACTACGATACTAGTGCAGAAAGCTGACTCTTTCAACACTAAAATGAGTGCGGCAGATGAGGGGATTGCAGGGAATGAAATGGCAGACCAGCTATATCTTTATAGTTGAGTACACATGACTAGAAAGTCAAGAAAACATTGTTGTATTCTGTGTAAAAACTATTTTCTTATTTTACATATTTCCAACTATTATTACTTACTTGCAGGTATCACACTGAAGATGGCTTAATAGCCGAAAGCGCTTTGAAATTATAATAGAAGACACGAAGCTTCTGGAATGAATGAGTGCGGAAAAGTGGACTCTTCCGCGCGCTAATGAAAGTAACTAGTGCGGAAAGTAATACGCTGGACGCTCACGCGTCGTTCGGCCATATGCGATAGCGTGCGGAAAAGTCACTTTACGCACGTGTTAGGTACACTATTTTTTCTACTAGCATGCGAAAAAAAAACCAAAAGTTAACATAAAGAAACATTTATTATTAAATACATATTAACAAATTATTCGACATTCATTTGATGAGGTTTAAATTTACTTTCCGGATGCTAGCAGAAAATAGCTGTTTATGCCATCAGTTACGAAATGTGAGTTACACAAAATTTCATTTCGTAACGTATTGCATAAAAGATTTTTTCTATTTTTGAAGAAAGTAATAAAAAAATAAAATTTAATATAATTGATAAAAATTTGGAAAACATAAATTTATTTTTTTGCTGTTATTTCATGTTAGTTGTCAGTTTGACATTTTGTAAAAAAGTCTAGACGGAAGGTTTTTAGCGAGATTGATATATTTTCAGTTTTATTTTTAAAAAATGAGTGATTCAAGTTCTGAAGAGCTGCCAAGCGATATTGAAGAGGCAGCAGGTAATGCTCTATTATCAGTAATTCCCAAAAAGTCAAAGGCAGTTTATGATTTGGCATACGAAAAATTTGTTACGTGGTGTGATGAGAAGAAAATTAAACATGTTAATGAGAAAGTTTTACTTGCATATTTTGAGGGTAAGAAAGATCTAAAAGTTTCCAGATTATGGTCATTTTATTCAATGTTAAGGTCTGAACTAAATCTGAAAAGGAATATTGATATTAAAAAATATACAAATTTGGTAGCATATATTAAAAGGCAAGCGGACGGGTACAGTGCTAAAAAGTCAAAAGTTTTTATTAAAGAAGATTTTGCCAAATTTTTAGCGGAAGCTGATGACAAAGAATAAGTACTTAATGGCTAAGGTTGCAATGATAATTGGAATGGCAGGAGCATGCAGAAAAGCAGAATTAACATTTCTTCCAGTTGAAAATGTTATAGACGAAGAAAGCCATTTTCGTGTTGATATCCCACCTTCAAAAACAAAAGTTATACGGCAGTTTGCAATTACCACTGGAGACATTGAAAATACGAATCTTGTTGAAATATCAAGAAAATATATTAAGTTGCGTCCCCAGGTTCTTAAACACAATATATTTTTTTGTAAAATATGCGAATGGAAAATGTACTAGAAATCCTGTGGGAATTAACACATTTAGCAGTCTGGCAAAAGTTATTGCACAATTTCTTGGTCTCTCAAATCCTGTTCTATATACTGGCCATTGCTTCAGAAGAAGCTCTGCCACTTTCCTAGCAGACAGTGGCGCTGATATTTTAAAATTAAAGAAGCATGGAGGTTGGAAATCTACCTCTGTTGCGGAGGAATATGTTGAAAATTCCATGAATAATAAAAAACTTATAGCGCAAGAAATATTTGGTGAAACATCTAATGCAATGTGCGCCGCTTCCCAAATAACAGCAAGTTCGAGCAATGAAAAAAATATGTCGTCGGGAATTAATTTGAATAATTGCAATAATTGTGTTATCAATATTTATAATAATTAATTAATTTATAATTTATGTTTTTAATTTGTATTACAACAGTTTAATAAATAGAATAATTCTTTTTGTCACTAATTTTGAAATACATTTTTCGTCACCATTCCCATAAAATTTTACTTTATACAACTAGTTACAAAAAGTACCTAAGACGTTTCATAATGTCAACCAGTTTTAAAAAGTGTCACTTTATATGTCAAAATTAGAAAAAATAATTTATAGCTCGCTGGAGTGCTAGATTTAATTTATAATGAAAAAAAATTACAACAACAGTTAGTGGCTAAATATTAAATGGTGGTTGAATAAACCGAGCGGAATAATAAAGTAATCGATTTAGAAAAAAAAATTGACGTGTCGAAGGCACATAAACGAAGTCGCTGTTTGAAAACACCAAAAGAATAATCACCGTGCCGAGCAAATTGCCAACAAACAAACTCTTTGATAAAATTCTTTTTGTGCATTAACAACGTTTTCCGTCATTAGTTTATTATCAAAAGTGCTTGGATACAAATAGTTTGAACGCCTTTTTGTGCTAGCTACTATTCATAACGTTTTGTCGTACACTACATGCAAGGTGAAAAGGTCAAAATGGTTTTATTTATTCTTTTTTGATAAATAGATTCTATTGTGTGAAATTGTGTCGCGGACTTTTCAAGGGGCTCGCATCTAGCGCCTCATACAATCAAAATTGTGTTTTTCGCAGTATTTCAATTTAGTTTAGTCAACAATATTAGGTTGCGAAAAGGAGATAAAAGAAATTTTCCATGATCACAAAGACAAACATAGCTGGCATATTCTTTTAGGAAATAAAGAAATAGTCGTGGTTTATTTAATGGCATATCGCAGGGGTGGGCACACATGGGGGCCAAAGAGGTCCGGAATCAGGTTTTTTGTATTTTATATTGAGTCACGCGTAGATACATATAAAATTTTTTTTATTTAATGTAATTAGATATTTTCCATAAGAACATAAAATAGTTATTTACGTACGTAGTTATGAACAATGTCGCTCTCTTAATAACATTTTATCTAATTCTGCGCTTTTACAATATTCAATAAAATCTTCAATTACAATGGTAATATTAAAGTGGATCCAAATGGTGTTAAAAGTATTGTTACTATGAAGTATTGACCCATAAAATTAACTTACTTTTAATAACTGTGTCTTTAATAATGTTTACCTACGACCCCCCCCTGTAATCAGTCAATAACACACAGTCGGTATCAATGTAATGACGTCTATTACGCACTGTAAAAAAAACGCACAGCTGTAAAGTAAATCGCACGGCTTCCCTAGCAACATCTAAGCAACTGTCAATAGACGTCACCATTTTATTCAAAATTTACTATTTAAAAACATTCAATACGGCCATGTTTAACTATGAAAAGCCCAAAGGGCTAAGTATATGTATTGATTATATTTGAAAAATGGTCTTTCGAATATCAACAATATATTAATAATGATTAAACGTTAGTTCTGTAATGTGCTCCTTTCATCGGTAATAGAGTAATAGAGATGGAGTTTAAAAAGCACCTCTAATTATGTAACTGTTATTTCTTATGCTTATTTTAAAAAATACAAGTACAAGTAGGTCGTAGGTAAAGTATAGTACGTAACTCGTGTTGTAAAGCGTTTTACGCACTCACGGAGTAACTTTTGCGCGGTACGTTTTGTCTAGATATGGTCGAAAGCAGGTACGGATTGCCCTCGTATTAGAATCTATTTACGCATTTCATGCCTGCTATTGTGTGAGCTGATTAGCGCAGTTGGTAGGGTATTCAACTTGTAACTCAGAGGTCGTAGGTTCGAAGCCGGGTTAGGTGCTTGGTTTTTTTGTTTTTTTTTAAGTTTTTTATTTCTTATTTACTGATATTTCTATACATATTTATTCCCTTCCCCTTCTCGAAAAGGTATCTAATGATTTGTATTCCACATGAATGCGCGTCGGTTTGGGCCTGGTTGTTCTTGGTGTTTTTTAGTTTTTTATTTCTTATTTTCTGATATTTTTATACATAGTTACACTTTGATCAATTCCTCAATTTTCCTCTGACTATATTGCATTCTCCAGCCAGACTCTTTTTAAATAAATACTGAACCTTCCATGCAATATTTATTCAAAAAAAATATAAGCTAGTCAATACTAGGCTCTTAGGACAAATCCACTTCCTTTTATGTACTACAAAATCAATACTGACAGTGAAGTGGAACAAATTCAAAATTTAAATAACAAGAATAGTGTATAATAAATTCAATGAATATTTCACGAATAACCATACGGAATTTACCACAGTCCCGCCTTGAATGACTTCAATTACAACTTATATATGGTGATTGCATCAAATTACAGATTTCAACTACAAAGAATTTTACATAATAATTAGTCATTGTTGTTCTATGACCTAGAACCGAGATGAAAAGAAACTAATAGTTAATTGTTACTATGAAATATTCAATTTTCTTATACAAAAACTGTAATTATAATATTTAACAAATGGATGATGTGAAGAGCGTTATTTAGTGAACTGTATAATGTCCATAGTGGCAGTAATAGAAAAATTTTTTGTTAATTAATAGCAAACTAAACAGTTTTACAGGTTGTCTCATTATATTATGCTTATATCTTCAAATCAGTTCTAGATAATGGGATGTTGTTGCCACAATTGGGTTGAGAATTACTGAAAGTTAGACAGAATAAGAATAATTTAGAATAAGTTAGACAAGGAACTCTCGTCCAAGCTGTTGTGCTTGTGTTGTGCTTGTGACATATTTAAATACATATTGAGGATAAAATGTACAACACTAGATGAAATACAGAGACAAGAATTGTTCGCTGTGTGAAACTCACAATTAGATCAGTCTCACCACCGAAAAGCATCGTGGAAACTTTTGACATATTTATTGGATCCAAATCTCTAGAGGTGAGCACTTTTTCTCAACTTCAACTACATAAGGGAGGAAGTCGGGAACTGGCTAGTTGGGGAACACCAACTCAAATGGTGGCTGACACCTCCATACTAAGAGTCTACTGAATATGTTAGACAAGGAACTCTCGTCCAAGCTGTTAAAACTGGGTAAGAGAAATTTGAAGACAATTACCGACCTGGTGACTGGACCCTGAGGAAGCATCTGCACATGATGGGCAAAGTTAGTTAGTGAACCTATAAGGAGAAAATGTGAACTCAACGATGAAACACCCACTCACATATTCTGCTTCTGTGAGAACTTACAAGGACTCAGACGGAAGCACTTTGTAGTGGAAATAACACAACTACTGAAGATCCCTCCAGATAAACTGGTGGCCTATATAGAAGACACGAAGCTGGAATGGAAGTTAGTATAGATAACATGGGTAATGGTACAAAGATTCAGTTCAAGTGCCTGGGCTGTTGAGCCCAACCCAAGCGTATGAATGAATGAAAAATGACAAAGCAAAGTTGAACAAATACCCTTAGAAAGTCGAATGATTTCTTCAAATCCACGAATAAAGCACACAACCACTTTACTTGGTATTTTAGGTATAATAATTTTCTACATTTGATGTGTTAATATCTTGTTATTGTGATTCATTAAGAAGATACTATCATATTTTTAGGGTTATTTTATTTCCCTCGGTAAAATTAATCGTTCTCATTATATACCAGGTGATAGGTATTGATTCGTTCAGAGGAATTTTTTAAAAAGAAATATCAATGGGCAGATGTTTGTAAGTTATTATTATCTTCACAGGAAATTTTATTGTTTTTTAATTGATCTATTAGTCTAATACTGAAAAAGGCTCTGTCAGGGTAATGAGTTACTATTTCTAATCGAGATGAATATAAATTTTTATAATATTTAATCATTATATTATAGGGAAGTACGTCGGGAAGTCTAATATAGTTATTTATGATACAAATGCGTGAAGTTATACTTTTGCGCACGAGTAGCGAGCGTAGCGAGTGCCTTTTTCGCAACGAGTGCGCAGAAGTACTTCACGCACAAGTGTCATACAATAGTTTATCTACGAGCACATGAAGAAAAAATAAAAAAAATGTGCTCTGAAGGGGTTAAAAAACATAAAAATTAATTTTCTATAAACAAATATATACACAACGAATTCTAATTATTCAAATTAATATTTACAGTAAAATGAGGACAATTATTCATATTACTAATTATAACATTGGGTAATTTGTATTTTTTTAAAGTAACAAATATTTTTCACTATGTCTGACAAATTATGTCAAATTTACTGTCAGCACAAAAGTTTATAGAACAAACGACTAAATTCAAGTCAACTAGATAATCAAGAGTGTTAAAATGAAAACCACATTTAAAAAGCATTGGTCATTTACGCACGCTTTTGGGTGTTATAATGAAAGTCCCATATAAAAAGCATTGTTCATTTAGGCACGCTTTTTAACGTATGTATAATGTATGAATTCACACATTTTTTTTGGTTCGTAAATGCCTAATTTTAAAGGTGATCGTAGATAAATGATATTATCTACCTTTTTTTGTCAGATTAGGGTATAAGGGGTTGTCATCTCCAAATTTTGATTGCTGACGTTTGGTACCTCCCTAGCTTTAAGACTTATCTCTTTTCATTTTTAAAATAAATATAAGCAGAATAAAATCATATAAATTATAGTTATTTATGTACCAAGGGTATAAATAGATGTTTATGCACTGAGGGCGACGTCTTACGAAGCCGAGGGCCTCTGGCCCGAGGGTTTGTAAGTCGCCCGAGGGTATACACATCTGTTTATGCCTGCGGTACATACAAACTTTTATGTCATACTAGTTCGTTATTGCAATCCAATCTCAAATAAAAATCAGTGTTTTAAAAATGTTGACAAACGTAAATGTCATAATATCACAATAAATTTTATATGTGTCAAAGTTAGAAGTCAAAATGAACAAAGATTTTGGAATTCCTAACAAAATTATTGAAAAAGCAAAGAAAGCAACTGAAAATCTGTTGCCAAAAATGTCTAAAGTAGCTTACGACATGGTTATTGAATAAGTTGAACAAAAAATTATTTCTCTTTATGCCCGCGCCGGCCATAAAGTACGACATTAGATAGATGGTAAATAAGCAATAAAAACACAATAATGAACTAGTATGACATAAAGAAATAAAGCAACTGCGAAAAAATGGAAGAAAACGAAGGAGTGGAAATTTAAAATAAAGGAGTAAGCAATGGGGACATAAAATAGTAAAGATAGTTAAGTAGAAGCTGACATAAATAAGAAATATAAAAGGCCTGGAGAACGAAATAATTAGACAACAAAGTTTGAAAAAATATCTGAAACCGGAGAAAAACTAAAAATATAAACAGAAGAAACAAAAGTTTATGGGAAAATAGAGTGGGAATTATTCAACTTCACTTAACGAATGGACATTATTGGAAGCAACCATGGAGGTCAACGGAGTAGAGGACTATATTAACAAAGCAATAGACAAAGAAGGATCAAAAACCGTATTTGAGGAACTAAAAAACGGAAATCCAATCGAGTTCAAAAAAATAATTGCAGAAATGATATAAAACAGTCAAAAATGAAGAGCTACGCTGGTCAATGAATTGGGAGAGATTGAAAAAGGAGATAATACTGAGGTATCAAGGGATATTGGAAGAAGAAATTAGGTATACATGAGTATCTAGGAGCAAAGGGTCAATCTTATCTGGAAATCATTAGTATTATCAATATTCTAAATACGGTTAAACCTGAGTAAGTGAGAACTGGGTAACTGTATTAATTAGAGTATTCACGAGGTCTCATCATTTTGCCCTCCTAAAACCTTTATGATTGAGAAATATAAAACCTGTATAAGTGGCAGTCATTTGTCACGCGTGAACCTCTATAAGATAGAATGGTCGCATCAATTTCCTGCTGAACGCGTGTGATCAGATTAAGCGCTGTGGTATCAGTCGCCATTTTTTCGATAAGAAATAAAATACGCTACACGCTACCGATTGATGATGCATTAACTGTCATTTGTGACATATGTTGGAAACATATTATAGATATCTTTGTTTTGAGATATTTTAATTTTTATTTTAGTGATAATGAGTGAACAGCTGGAGGTGACTTATTATTTCATTAATAAATTGTACAGTTTGTCAGGAAATTCAACTCTTCATAGTATGCTCCAAAGTTGGGAGCTCTATTTATTGTAATTTAATCCCATTTTTTAATGGTTAGAAGTAATACCTATTTCATAATTGTCGTATATATCAAATAAAATTGAGTTGTTGTTGTTGTTGTATTCATTGACATTTGACATATTATGTCGATGGTTTTATTAGCACGTTCAGCAGAATTACGAACTGATGGATCACTCTAAAAATCGCTACCTGATCAACTTTGTTGGGATGAACGCGATCATTGACACAGCATGAGCTTATGCAATCAGTAATAGTATGGGTTCCGTAGTTATTTTGACAGTTTAGTTAATATTAATTTTAAGCTGATTAGATGTAATTAAAGCCAACCAAGTACGCAAGTGATAATAAAACTTCTATCTGTCAGATGTCGTCCTGAATTTATGATAAGGTACCTGAACCCTCTAATGAATATTACGCAAGTGAACTCACATCATAAGTCAATGATCCCAGTTAGAAATAACGTTCACACACCACTCCGTTACTATTAATGCCTTCTGGACTATACCATAAAAAAATAATATACCTTTGTTCAATCATCTAAAACATTATTATTAATTTATGGTTTATCGTTTAAAGAATACGTGTGTTAAGAACTTTTAAACGCCCTTTGTTTACGATTCAACATTCACAACTTTTACTTCCCCAATAAAAAAAAATATGATACTATAAAAATGTACGTACTTTATTTTGTTTACACTAGCAACTTCCGTCGATGTCGGTCTGGCGACGCCACTGTCGTTAATTATGTTAATGGCATCTAATGGGTGCGTTGTTATAATAGTCATTCCCAAAAATTTATATATTTCATTTTGTAAACGATAATGATAATGAAAATATTTATCACCAATACTAAGTTATTATAACGATGAAAGGCAAAGCTAATGTCTTTTATCTATTCTGAGTATTTGAATAGGATTCGTTGAACCCTTTAATACATTGACCCATGGCGATGAAGGAACAGCGTTGAAACTTATAGAAACAGTTTCAAGTTCTCGCGCCTACGTTGGCGCGCATGTGTGAGCTGTTGAATGATTGTAAGTGCGCCAAATTTGAATATCTTAAACGAGATCTAACAATATTAACCCATTAATGAATTTTACGAGTAGCCCATTAAAACTTTTTAGTTTTAAAGACTTTGGCAAATATAGAAAGCATTGCTATATCTCTTTAACACTGCCTTCTACAAGCTTGTAATAACGGAACTGAGCTCTAGCTCTAAAGGGGCTACCAGTCTCTGAGAGTCTCCTCAGAAACTAAGTAGAAGTAAGAGGACACAATAGATCTTTTAGGTCTCAGTGAATGTCACCCCAAAATACATACATATAACTGGGTGCAGTCACTAAGGTTATCATGGAATGGATTCCGGGTCACACTTGTGGCAGCTTGGCAGGAAAAGATGTCAGTTTTGGTTTATAGAACCGATGGATCCAGCTGAAAATCCCTTCAAATCTGGCAATCAGATATTTATCAAATGATCATCAAAACTTAAAAAAGAAGTTGAGAAGCTGAAAATGGATAGGGAGGAGGTCAGGTCTTTCTGAACACTGCAGGCTAAACTGAACAGAATAGGGCTAGTCGAAAGCACAGAGTGTCGTTACTGTAAAGAAAAAGATAAATGGGAGGAACACATTCTGCGCTTCTGTGTGGCTGTTGCACGATTGTTTTGTTGCTTGTGCGCCCTTAGGACGTAGATAGACTCTCCCGTTTACGTATTGTCAACTTCTTGAACTGAATTGTTTTAGAGTTCTTAACGAGGAAGATCTTTCTTATCATAAACAATCTATACATAAATATTCTCTTCATTTACATACACAGCACATCCCATAAAATGAAAACCAATAAAATGTTCTCAATTTGTACCAAATAACAAAGTTTAAACTTAAAAACACGTTATTCTAAATTGCGTGGTATACAGCAGTCCGATATATTGGCCGGTAACGCCACAGGGTCACCAAAACGCTTTATGCTTGTTAATTTATCTTTAACAAATGAAAATTAGACAGCTATATCATTTTATAAGTAATGCCATGTTATTACGATCATTCTGATTAATAATTAAGCTTCTAATTTATTTACTTAAGTTTGATGTACTCATGTGTTATTATATCGGTCAATTGCAATATATAATTATAACTTGGTATGAAATGTTGTGTCCTTGTTCATGAAGAAATAACGAGTAGTTTGTATCTAGTAATTTGTAAATTGTTTTACTTTTTAGTAGCTCGGTCATTCTAGTCAGATAATCAATGTATTTATTGGACCAGATGTTAACTGTCTTCAAAAATTCTTGACTGGTAAAACACTTAATGTAATGTTACGAACTCAGTCATTCAGAAGCCGGTCCTGTCGCAAACTATGATTAATGCTGATTAATGCTCGAGACTTTTCTCGAACAGCGTAGAAGGCGGTGAGTTCAAGAAAGTTCTAGAGATTCGAGGGACTATATATACGCGGGTTTTTGAGTGAGTCGAGGAGTTGTTCAGTATACAGTGAATCGGTAAACAGTTTCAGTATACAGTGAGTGAACAGAAGTGAATATAAATAGTGTTGAAGATAAATTAGGACAATTATTATACCGAGTGTAGATAAATTAGTAGACATTAAGTAGTGTGTATATAAATTAAGTTTATCATAGTGTGTAAGTGTTTCTTTAATAAATCAATAGTGATTAGCCATAGTGAGCGTATAATTTTATCCCACGGTAAAAACTTTTTAAATAAATAAGAAAAACATTACAGTAATAATGCAGCACATATTGGTGGCTCAAATAAAAAATTGGACGCGCGAAAGCCAGGGGTAAAAGCAAGAACACAACAAACTTCTGGTTAAAAAACCTTCGTAGCTGAACTAACGCAGAAGGGACCAAATAAAGCGATTATCTATACGAGAAGTTAGAAACTTGTTGGAAAATGAGAGGGAGAAGGCCGTAAGAGGAGTGAGACGTAGGGGAGAGAGGGGAGAAATGTTAAAGTAAGGAAAGCCCCATGGATAGATGGTCTGAGAGATGATATGGTGAAGAGGCTGTTGGATGACAATGGAAAGTACTTCTTGGAACTATTTAAACGGGTCGTTGAGGGAGAAATAGTGGAGAATGGTGGAAGGTGGCCAGGGTGATACTGGTGAAGAAGGCGGGTAGGGAGTGGAAGCGGGCGGAGGACTACAGGCCCATCAACCTGCTGTGTGGTATGGGTAAATTGATGGAGACTATAATTAGGGTTAGGAATATGGAGGAAGTTGGTAGGGATGGGGGTTTTAAGGAAAACCAACATGTATTGGGAAAACATGGTGGAGATAATGTTGTGGAGCGAGGAGGAATGAAAGAATGGATTAGGATAAGTGGTGAAGAGGAGAGCTAGATTAGGAGGACTCGATATTGCATGTGGGAAGTAGGGGTGATAGAAGGGAGAAGATGAGGGAGAGTATGTAAGGGACTGCCACCCGTATTGAAGTATGCTAGGGTAGTGATTCCGAGCGAGAAACGGCGAGTTTGGTTGGTAGCATTCCCTTGGGGATGCGTCCAACACTGTCTGGGTACTGGTTATTTCTAGAGTAATGAAGAAAAAAGTAATTGAAAATAATACCGATATTTTCAATATACTCAACACCTGTATTATACTCGAATTTTTTCGAGGTTAGAACGATTTTTCTCAATTTCGATTGGATTATAGTGTTGCTATATCAAACAATGAAATCGAATATTTTCACGTAGGATCTAAAGTTAGTTGAGTTTACTTGTTTACTTTCAATAGTTATTTAAAGTTAACGGTTTCATCGACAATCTCCAATAGATTGAACTGAAACATAATCGAATTTTGACTAATCCGTTTATTTTCTAGATAATATCTTGAAGAGTTTGAACGAATTCATTCTCTTTATCATTTGTCAATTTAAATAACAATGCTAGGTACTTTTTTAAAACATTAATTTTTCAAGGAGCGATTGCCGGTCATGTGAATATCACTATTTTTGAATCTAGTTTCATCATACATTTTTAATATTTGGTTGTTTCAATCTATTTCACTGGGCGTGCATGTATTCGTCGCTAAAATTTCACCTAATCTTTTTCTCACTTTATGTACCTGGTAGACCCTTAAATTCGACCCTAGGTACCTTTACTAATCCTTCTACCTGTATTATTTTGTATATATAAAAATATCAGAAAATAAGAAATAGAAAACTAAAAAAAAACAAGAAAACCCAGGCCCAAACCCGGTTGATCAAAGTGTAACTATGTATAAAAATATCAGAAAATAAGAAATAGAAAACTAAAAAAAGACAAGAAAACCCAGGCCCAAACCCGGTTGATCAAATATAAGCTTAATCCTTAAAGGACATAATCCTTCCGGCAGCGTCCAATTTAAGGGTGTCTCTTCTGGGCTACAGGTAGTTAGCGTCCAATTTGAGGCCGCCCATTTCACTATATAGGGTTGAAAATTTCTTTCTTATTGAAAATCGTTGGAAATTTTCCACAATATGTTGGAGCAGATCCAGTTTTTGTAATGAGAAATCTTTATGAAGAATAACTTTTCTTCCTAAAATTAATAATAAAAAAGTTTTCCATATGATTCCTACTTGGGGGACATATGGTACATTAATTTTTTTTTTCTACAAACGTTTATGTTTGTTTATGTTTATGGCACTGCTGGTAAAAGTGAATTGTCAAATTTTGAAAGCAAACGTCAAAATATTTAGATTTTATTTATTAACATTAATATTAATAGTACAATTTGTGCAATTTGACAAATTAATTTCCTACACTGCTGTTTTACCATTTTCCGTGGATAAGGAGGAATGATGCGCAGAAAAAATGGAATTTAAATTTAAATGATTTAAATTTATCTCCTTTGGATGTATTAATAAAGGTTTTTAAAATTTAATTCAAACTGTATTGCATTTTTTGAACGTTTGTAGAAAAAATATTGTATGATATACGTGTTAAAAGTACCTTTTAAGGCACGCATGTGAAGGTTTGCAGAATGAGCGAAGCGAATGTACTTTTAACACTTATATCATAAATAACTATTAGTTTCAAAACTGGATGTTTGAAAACAAGATTATGCATGAAATATTATTTATAAAGCTTGAGGTGACCCTGTTAGTTATGTCAAACAAAGTTTCGCTGTTCTCAAATGATATTTGACATAAAGTTAGATATATATATATTTTTGTGTGTGTTTTGGAAGCCGTTCTGATGCCAGGAGCACTGCAGCCTATTGGCTTATTGTACTCTACTCCCACATTTAGTCCACCCATCCAGTTATCCCTGTACCCTCGAGTAGACGATATAGGTCCATTGGATTTGTGCCATATACTTCAGGTAGCACGTTGGCTTCTTCGAAGATTGACCAGAGCCTCACAGTCAGATAAGATATGGGTTACGGTCTGGCGCATTCTAAGATAGCATAAATCCCTGCCTGAAGTACAGAGGTATGTTCTCCTAGTGAGAAGGAGCATCTTGTGTTTCTCATTTCACTCACTCACTCACCCCTAGTCCTGTCCTTTCCCCAGTCTGTGACCCGTCTGTGTACCAGGTCTCTCCTCGAGGAAACTTCAGTTTGCCTGGGTCTTGCCAGTCCTTTCTGCGAGGTATTTCTACCTAAGTTAGATAGTAGAAAACAAAATAAAAATGTAGGAACTATCAATAACTATAATCCATTCCATACGAAGAACTTTGATTCGTCTATATTTATATTTTTGCGCATTTTTCATCCAGACTAAGACATATTTTCACATTTACGTTATTAAAGCCGAGTTCTTTATTCAAATCATCAATCCTTGACACAATTCGCTGAAAAATATTAATCACTCACGCCCTTTTTGTATGTTAGCGTCGATACATCAAGCTGCGATGCATTTAGAAATGATATATACGTATCTGACGTATTATTTGTTTTATTTCTTAATCAACTGAGAATATGAAAGTTCCACAGCGGTATGGGTTTTTGTTTAAAAAAATCGAAATATGTTTAAAACGAGGTCATTGCGGTATTTCTCTCTAAATAATTACATCGATCTTCGCAAGGCTTGACGTATAATACGGAATTATTGCCTATTCAAGAATGGTATTTAATGTCTTAGTAAGTAATTTTCAGATTTATGCGTATATCTAGTGATTTTTTTTTGGGTTGTGTAATAAGTAATGATCTATCCTTTAGTACAATATTTCAAAATGTCGCTATTTATCTGCATCATATGCAAATCACGATTAGTAAAATTTATTTATATTTCCAGAATTACATAAAATAGTTGTATCTTAAAAATTACTGTTAGGTTATGGAATGAAGTTCAAAAATTGACACTACTTCATATTCTATATCATTAGAATTGTCGCTGATTATTTTTGGGGGTGAAAACTACCCTTTCCGTCAAAAATTATCAAAGTGATTCAATTCAAGAATTTTGTTGTTTAAAATATGTATCAAGTACACTTTGCAACCCTTCAAACCTTAATAACATTGAAGTTTTTAAAAAGTATAGTCCAGGTGATTTAGAGTTTAGCGCGATAATCGCTGGTATCAG
>CAJUYG010000274.1:51551-77708 GCA_910591675.1 Galerucella calmariensis | reverse complement strand
TTTAACGTAATACTGAGAAATACACCGATTATGTAGATTATTTTTGGTGCTAGAAAGGTTTTTTTCAAAAACGATTGTGTAGAGTTTTTTAAGAGCTATAAGATTATGTGAACTAAATTCCTTAAGATCCCTTAGTTTTCCAAAGGGTTGAGTTCAAAGGGCTCGAATAAGATGGTGTTTGCTCGTAAATAGAGGGCTATATCTCGCCAAATATTTACTGTCCAGAAAATCTATGCACAGGGAAATTTTAATAATTGAAAAAGCTACAATTTAGTAGGTACCTAATTATTTTTTTCGTATCTCCAATATTTTCGGAAATATTTTGAAGAAAAGGGTGAAAAATATGACATTACGAAAAATGGTTTTGCCTAAACTCCAATTTTTCTATAATTAGGCATTTTAAATCGGTCAAACTTCTTGGATGTATTGATAATACATATATAAAAAGAATCACAAAAGGGAGAAGATCAATTTTAATTAGGGAGGTAGTTATGGGGTTGCATTCACTGATTTTTTTCGTAGAAAAAAGTAGTTACCGAAGTTTCTAAGGTGTCGAAATATATAAAAGACATTACCTGCGACAACGGGGGGCTGGGTTAGAAAAGCCAGTTCATAGACAGTTATATACAAAGCGTTAAAAATAAATTAGAACTATTATGCCGAGCATATACACTGTGTTATTTATAAGATGCGACATAGGGATTCCTATACTAAACTAAACTAAAACTTTGGCGTTAAAAAAACATGACAGTTAATTTTGACATTTAAATAATTGGTTGATGGAGCATCTGTTATCAAGCGTCAATATTAATCCGGAACACCCGGAAAACATATTTTATAACAGTAGATGATGATGATGATGATTATACATTCGAAAATAGTAACTTCACACGTTAATTCCAAACGCTATAATTATAATATTTTTGTTTTAAAAATTACCAGTACGATCTTCTTGAACGAAAGCATGCAATAAATCTTACATCACCCCACCCATTTCCATTCTAATTTTATTCCGACCATCAATTATGAAAGAATTAAAAGAGTGTTTTTACGGACAGCTTTCCGCCGGAGGGAGGTAGGGAAAATTCATGAGTTTCCTACATTTCAAACCGAGAACGTAATGATATTCCGAAAGTGAGCCGCTTTTCCAAGTTGAATCGAACTGAATTTTTAATAGAGCTATCGAACAATCTGCCTTTTATAAATCCAACATCTATAATTATCATTGTCATTGTTTTTGTTTACCATGTTGCCATTTTCAATATTTGTCTACACTCTACGTAAAATATTACTGAAAATACCACTTCTTCCAAATTCATGTTGTAATAAATTTGTCGTTCATAAAAAATTTTCATAAATTTTTGGTAGTTTACATTTGTGATGATTCTGAATCCAGTGGTATAGTCATAATTGAGAAAAAACATTGCCTAACGTACTTTTGTCTTTTTTGGCAAAGAAAAATCAACATAGATGAACTTTTTTGTTTACCATGTTGCTATTTTCAAAATTTGTCTACACTCTACGTTAAATATTACTGAAAATACCACTTTTTCCAAATTCATGTTGTAATAACTTTGTCGTTTATAAAAAAATTTTCATAAATTTTTGGTAGTTTACATTTGTGATGATTCTGCATCCTTTTGTCTTTTTGGGCAAAGAAAAATTAACATAGATGAACTTGAAAATAGTAATTAAGCTATGATAATTTGAGCCAAAATACTGTTTTTGATACTGAATCTAGCAAAAAAAATTAAAACAAAATGGGTCACACTGTATGTCTTCTCTATTCAAGAGAAAGTTGTCAGGCGGGCCTGATTGTAGTTTATTCAACTTTATAGTATTTAATAGTCTCATCTAGCAGGAAAAATAAAAAAAGTTTAGAATTGGTCATATTAAATAAAAAACAAAGATGTATGATAAAAATACAAAATGAAAGATATTTGTGAATTTGATCCTTTTTAAAATAATTTCAATAAGTCCGCCACTGGCGATCTCTTCTACAGCAGCTATTGGCCATGTTATTTATTAAATTGGCCCACTTATTTTACGATTGCCGGCAAAAGCGAACACGATATACTTTGAGACAAACTATATAATACAATTAATTCCTTTCTATATTTTATCTGTACTTCTATCGCCTACTACAATGTAAATAATGTATAAGTACCTACCTACCTGAATAATAAGAGTGTTTCAACTAATAAAATTCAACGAATGAAGTAGCACGGGGATGAAGACAGTAGGAATGTCGGCATGAAAATTTAACTACTTTTGCTACAGCTACATTTATAATTAACATGGTACCTTCTGAATAAACTCCGTAATTTGTGTGTTGCAAGTGAAATTCGTAATTTTAGTGAATTAATAATTTATTTCTTTTCCAGATTTGTATGATATTTCAGTGTATAATTTCGTAAAGTGGCATTAATAAGTAGTGGAATATTCAGTATTAATTCTACACGAATATCCTCTACCGATCTCACTTTTAATATTACATGTTATAAAGATTGTATTAACATATGATATTTTCTTGAAATCCTTGTTATACAGGCAATCAATCTTTTCGGAGTAATTCGTACTATACGCATGTGCAAACGGGTTATTTTGTTACAGCTGATGTATGCCAGTTGCAGAATAACGTTTAAAACTCCTTAAAAACGTAGCAAACGGTAAACAAAAGTAAATTGTTCACCAAGATGGGGAAGACTGTTATTTTTGACCGAGCACCAAGATGCTGTGTTCAACACCATGTTGTATAATATAAAATTTTTTCCACAACTAGTCAAATTTAAGACAAAAATTAAAAATAATTCAAAAACGCACCACGAGAAGTGGTGCGTCGTTGCGTCTGACTGACAAGTACACTGTCAGATTTCAATATATTATGAATGTACTCGTTATGTCATCAGTCATTTTTGGTTGAGCGCGAATTTTAAACTAATGGCATTTTTATTCAAATAATTTCATCTTGGTAGGTAATTTCAAGCAGCAAATATGTTAAAGACAATCTCCTGAGTATACAAAATTATGTTGCACACGTTTTTATTGAACTACTATCCCTGAATTCTCAAAATATTTGATTTTGTCCATTATTGACCTAGGTTAATAAAAGAAAATTATTAACCACTAATAAAGAAATTCAACTTCTCAGTTGGCTAGAAGAAGCAATAATTGTCAACTTCACAGCTAGTAGTGGAAAAACACACATATATTATTTATTTTCAATAATAAGATTTATTTTCTTTTATAATGTTGCAGAAATTTGTTGTTTATTGTTTTATAAATGTCCTAAAAGGCAATTAATATGTGTAATGTCAAAAAACAGCTCTTGGGTCTAATCTTAAAGAAGTTGGCAACATTTTCGCTACGGTTATCATATAGAGTTCATCATTCAAAATAGTATGCAGACGTACCTTTCGCATCGGCAATGTGTCTTTTTCCAATGTCCCAATGACAGTTCTCGTCAGGTCTGTACTTTGTTGTTTACAGTCCATTATTATAATTTATGAAAAGTGAATATTAATCTTATTGTTATATTTATTTAAATAATTCAAAATTATGCTTAGATACAAGGAAAAACATCAGCATTTTCAAAGTTCTTAAGTATTTTCAGTTAGAAAAAGAAGCTGGTAATTATTAATTTCATAGCCTTTTCGAATTTGGCTGAAAACGATCCTGATAATTTTATTTATCAAATTCAAGGTTAGCTAGATATACGTCACAAACGATGACGCACACAAAGAAGGCTATTGAATAAACTATAGTTAATTTCCGTTATATTTTTGTTGTGATTTGTCAAAATTGTACACAAATCTGACAAGTATATTAGTTTTAATACTAATTTCAAGAAAACGGATGTTTGCGGAACTTCCTAAAGATTATTTTATGGATGGTTTAAAAAACTTTTGAAATTGAAAATTCAAACTACCCTCGTAGGTCCTCCCCTGCAATTCGCAGCCGACAATTGTGGCTGACGCCATGCGTTAAGTAAGATCTCCAAAGTAACTACCGAGAAACAAACAGTGTAGCTATTAAGGTATCATGGATATTAGAAGGGCATTCAGGGTAATAACGTTCGAGTTCAACAATGTACGCCAACCGAAGGCGTCATTACCCTTCCCATACAACGTTTAATGGGTTCTTCGCTTGTTATTGAATTTAATTCGAAAATTCCACCCTAGTGCAATTTCATCTATTTAGAAATGTTAGATTTACTATTAGTTGGCGAGGTTTATGACCTTTCCATAGAAACGCTCTTCTTTTTTGTCTCGGTGATAATTCTGGTTAAATATCCAGGGCGGACATAACAGGTACCACTTCAAGTTCTATTTTCAGCATTAGCTTGTTGCTGCTTCTCACTAAAACTTGCGATATGGTCGAGGCGTCATAAACGCCACGATCTGGTCGCTGTGTTGTACTGTGTTGTACTTAAAAATGCTGTAAATTTGTGGAATCAAGTTATTCAAGAAGGGGAAGGGTAACTCAAATTGTCATGTATATTATTTAAGGGCTAATACATGTGCTTCAATAATTTAACTTGGGATATTACTTACAGGTTGTAAAAAACGATAGAAAAACAGCTGTATTAACGTGGAACTGTAATTCAAAAAATGTACCAAAATAGCTATTTGTGTATCAAAAGAAGAAAGTAGTACTCTGACAGTCGAGACAGAAAGTTGCCTTTGTTTGTACCAAAGATTACAGAATAAAAATATAAGATATTTCACTTCGAATTTATCGCGTAAAGCACCGATGCCGCTGGTGACTGTCTGGTGATTTGGATGGTACAGTACGTCGCTACGTCCTTACTTGCATTTAATTTGGCATATTATATGGGACGTCGCCCGTCGAGCGATGTTATTTTAGAAAGGTGTTTATAATTGGTTGTTCGTGTTTTATGTTTATGTTGTATAGATTTTTTAATTTATTAATTAATTATTGAAATAAGCAGAAAATCATATTAATATTTTTCTCTTCGATATCAAAGCTTAAACACTAAATATTTCGTAATATTTGTTGATACAAAATTACGGAAAAAAATTAAAATAATTTATATATAAATAATATATATATATATATATATATATATAAACAAGGACACAAAAAAATTTATAGACTAATATGAAAAATGCAAAGCCTGAAGTTGGGCCTGTTTTCATTATTTTTTTAAATTTCTGCTGATGTGTACTGAAATAACGTGATTGGCAGACGTTTGGACCGCGGGAGTGGGGAGATATTTTATACTCAACCTTTCGATACCGTCTGTGAGACGGTGTGTGTTAGTACTTAAGGGTTAAGGGCCAGAGAATTTTGTATATTTTATTTAATCTCCAGTCCTCCAAAAGTAACAATAATATTATAATAGTTGTTTTAAATGGATAAAAACTGAAATGAATGAAAATATGTGGGGGTCAAAATATAATGGGACACCCTGTACATATGAGACAAAATGTCGATCAGTGAAATCAATGTTGAAGATGGTTCGAGAATATAACCTCAAATTTTCGTGCGACATTTTATATCGAGATTCGAGTATAAGGGCCTTGGGGGCGTCCATTAATTACGTGAGGTGTTCTAGGGGGGGAGGGGATCAAGCTAAATCTTTCCAAATCTCACTTAAGGGGAAGGGGGGGTCTTAGCAAATATCACGTATTTGTTGGAATTTTGTTAATTCTACTAATTATTTTCGAAAAATTTCAATAAATAAGTTACATAAAATGAGAAACCTATTGAGATATTCAATTTATGATTCGATAACTTGAAGTATCTGCACGCCGCTGTTTTCAATGGCATTTGACAAGCCACTAAAGTTTTATAACAAGTTTTTTTTGTATATCCTCGATGACGATATGGACACTAACAAGATTGTGTTTGAATCGTAAAATGTAGATTCATAAATTTCAATGTAATCAAAAATTATATAGTAGGGAATAAAAATGGTTCGTTTCAACATTTTTATGCTACAAAATAGGGTGCACAACTTCCTGTGTCGGGTTATCTTGATTCGAAAAAGGTCGCACACTGCCTTTTTTGTTTCGATACAGCTTTATAGGGTGCAAGATACATTTTTCACAAGGGTTCGGTACAAAATTTCAACAGAGTAATTCAAAGAAACAGTAATTAAAGTGAAAGTATTTTTTTTTCAAATTCATAAAAAGTCAAGTTTATACAATAAATCTGTCGCAGCCATCTAGTTTAATTAGCGGTTCAATCAACAGCATGAATGATATGGCTTGGATCGATGACGTTCCATTACTTGCCTAGTCTGATCATTTTAATTTAGTTCCACTTTCTCACACCTAACAGTTCATTGGTCTATGTATCGAAGAAGAACAAGGAAAATGATTGAAGAAGCTATAGAGAAGGGGAAGGGTTGATGGAATGGTTATTTTTCCTTCCCCTTCTTGAAAAATTAACCAAAATAAGTTCATTTTATAATTTTATAAATGTGGCAACGTCGGTAAAAATAGCTACATTTAGACGCCCCTCTTTTTTATTTCTGTCTGTCACAGTACGAATGGCCTAAGAATTAGCCAGCTAGTTTATTATATGTTGTAACAATATATCTAGCCTTTAATTAATAATTTAATAAATCAAATTATCAGGATCCTATTCAGCCAAATTCGAAAAAGCTATGAAATTAATAATTACCAGTTTCTTTTCCCAACTGAAAATACTTGAGAAGTTTCAAAATGCCAATGTTTTTCCGTAAGAAAAAGACATAAGACACATTGCCGCTACGAAAGGTGCGTCTGTATCCTATTTTGAATAGTGTAATTTCTCCCGATTTATAGGTCGCGCTTACGCGTAATCTAAACATCAACTAATCAAATTCCAAAGATTAGGGTTAACGTAGTAAATATTTGTCAAGGTTTTTTTTCTTTGATTTAAATCTGACCACGATGTAACGTATCTGGTTATAAAGGACTGTTGTCCATTTTCACGAAAATATGCTTGAATCAATAACAATAATATAGGTTTTATTGGTCGGTAGAAACACACAGCTATTATGTATCTTTTATTTATTAGAGCATATAAAATGACTTTCATAAGTACTGAGTAGCACGCTAAAAGAGAACAGTCCTTTGAAGTTTAGCCGGCCAAACGTTTTTCTATAATCACAGACACATAATCATATTTTAATTCTCAGAGATTTGATACTGGTTTATATACAATTAGTATAATTATGTTAAAAACGTATTATTATTTGGACAGGACACACGAATAACTTTTGATTTAATTAAATAATAGATCAGAATATAAAACATTATTGTAATGATAATAATTGTTATAATTTTTCTTATCCCGTTATGTCCCCTACCAAAAATAACCCCTCCAATATTATCCCTAGCTTGAAAAAACATTTTCCAAAAATATCCTAGAATTGAATTTAATTATTATAAATAATATTTGGAAACTTTAAAATAACAAGCACAATATCAATATCAATGTTCTATATAAATATATTTTATTTCGGGGTGGGGTAGGAAAAATTATTCTCTTCCCCTTCTCGAAAAACTTCAGGTGGAATGGAAATTATTTTATATTTTTCCGAGAAGGGGAAGGGAATAAATATGTATTTATATAGATAGACATAAATATTAAATAGTTTGATACTTTTTTCGAGAAGGGGAAGGGAATAGATATACTATAACAGGATTTTATTGGCTGGGGAGATTATGGGATTCTAACTCAGACAGATAGGACAAGACAATTACACTTATTTTCTAGAAGCATCTAAGCCGTATCTACAATGTTTACCCGTTCATTTATCAACTAATATAATGACGCTAAGAAATTATACCATTAAAATATAATCCGAATAATTTTCCACGATTTTCCTTTGCTTCACCATACACACGATTTAGACATATTTCAATTAGGGCAACAGGTGTGGCGTATGCTCAGCTTTTACACGAAATCACGCGATATTTGGAGAGCTTTCTAAATGTTTGATGCAGACAAAAAAGCCTCCAAAGGGGATGTGAAGTTTGGCACGTGTCTCATATTTATATCGATATATTTTGTTTCAAATTTCTCTTTTTTAATAAAAGGTATTAGACATTATATCAAAATCCCTGTTACCATTTAATAGTTTTTGAGTGGAATAAAATGGAACATGGTCCAATTATTTCAAGCTAACTTTCGTTTTTAAGTATATTCGGGTGGATTTGTGATCTTGTGTGATTTCTGGGTGGAGTTAAGGGGTTTTCACTGATTTCAAGCACCGTTAACAGTTTCGGTCTGTATTTACTTGAAGTTGATCATTATTGGATGAAATAACATCGCATTGTGTGTTTTACATCGTTTTAGACTGTTTTCAGCGTTCTTTTGCATTTTTGTCTGTTTTTGAGTGAAATAGAATGGAAAATGTTCCAATTGCAAGCTAACTTTCTTGTGTGTTATACATATGTTAATGTCTGTATTGTAAACAATATATTTCAATGTCTGTCGTAATAGTAGTGCTTATACAATCAAAGGCTCTTCTGGATGACTACAACTTGTTGAGATCAAATGAATGCATAAGTCAAAGCAAAACTGCGCTAAGAGTTTTAACAGGGATCCTAACGGGACATTGTCGTCTGAATGGTAACCTGGAAAAACTCAAAATAGTGGAGGAAGAAGATTGTAGATTTGGTGAAATGGAAGAAGAAACCTCCATCCACATACTTTCCAACTGCACAGCACTACAGAATCCTAGAGCACAGCACCTGGGAGATTACTGGATAGAAGAGGAACATTTACCCAAGTTGAAGCCTGCAGATATCCTAAAATTCCTCCGGGAAATAGGACTAGAGGATCTACTAGTTTCCGAGACTTTCCTCAGAATCTAAGTAGAAGTAAAGGGGCACAATAAATCTTTGAGGTCTCAGTGAATGTCACCCCAAAATACATACATACTAGAATTTCAAAGTGTTTTGTATCCTATTATCAAGTTGAATATCTTGTTTACCACTCCTAAGTATTCCAAGCTTTTCAGCTGCTTAATATTTGTCCCATCCCTAGCAATCTTCATTTCTCTACTGTTTCTACATATGTGCATCACTTTTGTTTTGTTTTCATTTATGTTAATCCCATTTTCTTTGAAAGTGTTATTCTATGTGTCTAAGTACTGTTGTATGTCCTTTTCTGTCCCCGGTATTATGATTTATTATTTAGTTAAAGATCAAACATTAAAAAACGTAATGTGAAAGTTTTCTTGCTATATCGCTGTTGGCATTTTATGATTTCACTACTTTTGTGGACACACTTTAGTTGGAAGAACAATAACTTTATTATTTCCGGACAATCTTAAAATGAATCTTTTGTTTGAACTTTTAAATTAATATTTCAATAATTATTTATATTAAATAGATCGTGTCCACTTCCGCAATTTTTACAATAGGGACGATCCCTGTTGTTCCTGTTTAAATTTATTTTCTTATAATGCTAAATACGTCCAATTATCCTACTTTTTTATCATAGTTCAGTAAATGTAGGCCGATGAACACCTGAAGCGCTAATTAAGCCTTCCACCATTCCTCAGACACGGTGTCATGGTGAAAAAATGGCCCAAAAGTTTAAAAATATACAATTTTTTAAATATTTTTTCCAAAAATAAAATAAAAAATCCCAATGATCTCGAAACCAGAAGACAATATTTGAAATCTGTCTGCGTCAGTTTTTAGTTATTCGATTTGCTTTACTTTTTTCAAAATTACCGTTTTAAATTTCCAATAATTTTAGGAGAAACTGTAAAACTATAAAATAATAAACTAGTTTTATTTTGCAATAAAATTCAAAGTGCCGCTAAGATCGAAAAACCCGTTGCATTGTAATTTTTTAAAAATATTGACTTATCACAACATCTGTTATACCGAAAAAGGTGGGTTAATCTAAAGGTTTTATTTGCATTACCTTTAAAGTAGTCCAATATAAAGATTCCGGTATACTGATAGCAAATAAAAATATAGCAGTTTGTTGTCAACTTCTATCGATACTAGGAAATAATAAAAACGGTCTGAATGTACACAGTTATTTAAAGAGTTATTGCCCTAAAGGATTTAAGGTAAATGGGTCGGATTTTCAAAATAGTTTTACAACTACTTGGAAATGGAAATTTAAAAATTCGAATTTACTTATTCCACTAGAACTGAGCATTGCATTATATTCCATTAGGAATTGCTTACATGCCTGGAATCATCTTCTTTTTATAAACTTAAAAATTAGGTACAGTGAATAATGAAAAACTTACTCAATACAAACGTTCTCCTTCACTTACCTGGAACAAATAAAGATTCAATAAGTACAATTTATTAAATAAAAAAAATATAATAGCACCGTGCACTAACTACCGACTTCGTCGATTTATGGGTTACCGAAAATTTTCGACCCTATATTATATTTATACAGATGTGAAGCTTGGAAAAATGCTTTGGGTTTTAAAGGAAACCACCGATATGCCAATATAACGGTGAAACAATGTTATAATAGGATAAAAATTTGTAATTTGCATTTTTGCTTAATACAAAATCTGAATTGCTTAAAAGTACAGTTAGTTCTACGACTACAAATAATACCTATACTCCTCTAATGGTATATTCTTCAACGAGTGCAGAATGATGGCTATTATTTACGCGGATGAAGTTTCCAAAACGAGGGAGCGCAGCGAGTGAGTTGGGATATAAGTTGGCCAAAGCAGGAATAACTTCATTTCGAAGCATATTTAAATATTTTTCAGCTGTCAAATTTCCATCTATAAATATAGGACCAATAATATGGTCGCCTATGATACCGGCCCAAACGTTCACCTTTTGAGGGTACTGAGTATGTGCCTCACGCATCCAATTAGGATTCTCTGCTGACCAATATCTACAGTTCTGTCGGTTTACCTCTCCATTCAATGTGAATGTTGATTCGTCAAAAAAAATAATGGTACCAAGAGCTATCTTATTTCTGTTCAGCTTATTCATCAATCTTTCGCAGAAATCCATTCTACGATCTGGATCGTCTTCTGTTAACTCCTACACAAAAGTTAATTTGTAGGGATGAAGTTTTTCTTTATGAAGACATTTTATAACAGTTGTATGACTAACATTATTTTCACGGGCAATTTGACGTGTACTTGAAGTTGGATTCTCTTCGACACTTAACAAAATATCCACTTTCATATCATCTTCAACGAAGTGTGGTTTTCTTTTCAATGGTTTGACATGTCCAAGTTCTCTGAATTGTGCATGAATTTTAGACACAGTACATTGTGAAATATTAGGCAATTCGGGATACCTGTGATTAAATAAGTTTGCCACTTCAACTTGACTTCTGCAGTTATCCCCGTACCCGATCATCATTAAAATCTCAATTCGGTGAGTCTCAGTTAAATATTTCATTGTTGTAGACAAGGAAAAAGTGTTTGACAAATATTTTACTTTTTCAGTATAAACTGTCAACACATCAACAACTGACAGAATAGAAAACAATCCACATTATTTACCGATTTAAAACAATCCACATTATTTGCCGATTTTGTCTAATTATTGGCGTTTTAGGCAATTTTTAGGTATTTATGATAAAATTCATGGGCGTAGCAGGTTTTGTTTCATATACAAATACCTACGTCTAATAATTAGTTAGTTTAGATTTTTGATAAATCCATATTTAGCTAATTTAAAAAAGTACCAATATTTCAAGTGTAATAAATTATTAATTTTAAAATTTCACCCTGTATAATTCATAATTGACCATACATTATTTAGTTTGTTGGAATCGGTTCATTAAGAGGATTTCAAAAATATGCAAATATAAAGAGTGTTTCTTAAGCCTCATTGTGTGGACCCAATAATATTTGAAAAAATGGTTACAGGGTTACAGGTGTATTGTTGAAGATGCAGGTATAGGTTTCGGACTGTAGTTACGTGAAATTGAGAGTTTTTGGAAGAAATAACGTCGAATCGTGGTCTTCCTGTCGTTCGAGGCTGTTTTCAAGATTCTTTCGCGTTTTGGTCTGTATATGACTGACATAGAATGGAAAATGGTCGATTTGCATGCAAATTTTTGTATATTCGACTGAATTTGTGCATTATTCAGTGTTCTTGTGTGCTTTTTGAGGTAATTAAGGGTTTTTGACTTATTTCGAGGAGCCTTGACAGTTTTCTGACTGTAAATACGTGAAATTGAGAATTTTTGGATAATAACGTCGAATTGTGTGTTTTCCTGTTGTTTTAGATAGTTTTCAGCGTTCTTCCGGGTTTTGGTCTTTATTTGACTAAAATCAAAGTAATCATTTGCCAAGGGTGACGAACACGTGTTTCAGCTTTTGCAATTTATTTTGGACAGACTGTATCTCAAAACACTTAAAATCAAATTAGATTTTCAGCTTGGATGATTCAAGTAATGGCCAATGGATATACTAAAGTATAAACATGTAGAATTTCCCAACTAAAACTTGGTGATTAGTTAAAATGTGTACATTCAACAATTTACTGAAATTTATACGACAATAACTTAATTGAAATTAAGTGAAAATCAATGGTAATTTAATTATCGCTTTAGTGCTAGTAGAGTGGTCCTTCCCGATTTGTTCATTTATTTCCCCCTTATTTTATCTGAGGACGAATCCATAAATCTGTCTCACTTTAACTAGCTGAAAGAAGTGTTATAAATTATCGAACAAATTGAAATTAACGACCTTTGAGAGTGTTGTTTGATCAACAAACAAAAATGCACTTTTCAGAGATAAAAGCAAACAATGTACACAAGATTCAACAGAAAACTGAGATATTATACAGGGTGTGACACCCGTTGCCAATACGACACGCTCCTGAACTTTTTCAAAGTATTTCAATGGTTGATTACTTACAGAATCTTTTCTCATAATATGAATAACATTAGCTATAACTTCCCATGTTTAACAATTCAAAATTTTGCCTCTAAGACTCTAAGACTTGATTGAACTCCATTATTTTATTAATAATTTTTCCTAGACTGTACGTAGATATTTTTTACTAGCTGAATTTCTTACAGCAAGTGACTGCTCTTATACAGTCTGTCCGCATCGCATGCACCTGAAGATTTTTACAAGGTTCGAATTCCTTCATCAACCTAATCAGATTGTCCCAAGGAACGACTGGGATTCCAAACAATTTTTGGCGTTGATTCAACAGCTGACCTTGTTCTTGGGCTTCCTTCATCGTTTTCCACAGTCTTTTCATGTCCAAAGCTATATAGTTCGTTTACAAAGTGATCCATATAATTTTCGTAGAAAAAATTTTTACGATCTTGGAACGTACCTTATTGAAATCTCTTAATTGGGACATTTGAACTACTTGCGCTGTTAGTGTATCAATTATTTGTAGTAGGCCAGTCGGTATGGGTCATTTTAGACCAAAAGTACAAGTAATTAGCAATATACGGCTGATTTTTTTTCAAAGTACCTTGAAGTATGCAGATTAATATAAAAAAAGTTCTTCTGAAATTCTTCAATATTTCACGCTGGGAGGAAGGTGGAAAAGAATAAAAAACACTACCGTACAAGGGAAATGTTTTGCAATAAAAAAGGTGTCTTGCGTTTTTTTCGTCCGATCAATGGTTTGTCCGGAAAAAATTCGGTAAACTAAGTATGTGTTCTGCATCCGCGCGACTCTGCTGCACTGCGGAAGACCTACTCTTTGAATTGCGGAAAAAAATATAAATATTCAATCAGATTTTTTTTCCAATCTTTGGTAAAAGTTAAGGTTGTAAATAATAAATAAAAGGTAATAAATTAATTTTTACATATCATGTTTATTGGTAAAAGGTTTATATCTTAAAATTATATTATTAGTCATCACCTTTTCACTATATACATTTTGTTCGTTGAATATTAATCTTTATATTTCAGGAGTATCGAATTTTATATTGGAAATATAAAAAAAATTCCCACCTGAATCTATAAAATTTGCTATTTTCGCTTATAATACAAAAAATCCAAAAATGTATGTAAATTAATTAATTTTGTAATTATATATTCTTGATCTTCGAAGTTTCCCTAACATTTCTAGGCAAACCCCATTAACATTACTCCAGTTTTGTCAAAGTTACAGTACTTAATATAATATATTTTCTTGTGAATACAAGATTCCTAAAATTTACAGGATGATAAAAAGTGCCGTATTTCGTAATTAGGGAAAATTAATTATCCGTAAATTCTATTTATGGAACAGACCTCCTAAATAACAGTTTTCATCTTTTGAAAAATTGTTTCATTGCCACCTTATTTTATATATTTTTTATTGAAATAGTTGGTTTTTGATTAGAATGTAATATTTATATTATATATGAGTAATTTGCTAAAAATGATTATGTGCTATGACAAAAAAATGCTATCTTAAAGCTGGCACTTCCCTCATCAAAACGCCCTATTACCATTATTTATATCTACATTATAACTGTATAATAGTTTATAATGTTCTCCGCCGCGCTTCAGAAAATAGAGTCACGCGGATGCGGAACACATACTCAGTTTACCGAATTTTTTCCGGACAAACCATTGCTCGGACGAAAGAAACGCAGGAAATCTTTTTTATTTCAAAACACTTCCCCTAATTAGGGAAATCGATAGACTGGTTAACTTGTTTTATATTAATCTACATACTTTAAGGTACTTATGAAAAAAAAAATCAGCCGTTTTGCTAATTACTTGTAGTTGTTACACCTATCGTCTGGCCTAGTGAAATGAATGGGATTTAAATACGACACCGACTAACAGATATTAAGCATTTCATCTACAAATTATTGTGAAACTGAAATATTATACTGAACCTCTGCGTCAACGCATAAATATATAACGGAAAATTAATTACATAAGCTTTAGCTAATTCAATTGAAAACAACTTTCCGAATAATATGCCAAACCCATCGAAAATATATCACCGAAACCTTTTACACCCGCTAAAATTCTAAACTACTATATGAATCACTCTACGGTCGTGTCTGCGTTTGAAAAATATTTAGGTTGTTAGGATTTCGGTAAATATAAATTACACTAAATCAAGTCGAAGAACTGAAACATTTGTCACCCAGAGATAACTGAAATCAACGAGATGATCCTCCGTTAAAATGTCTGCGAAACTAGTGGTTTTCTAAATGAGAGATTTATGTTTCTGGAAATAATTTATGCCTCGTGTCGTAAGTGTTATTTCAAATATGTGGATGCGTTCTAAAACAGTACCAAATGCGAAACACTGATTGTGCATTAATTTAAATGATTAAAGTCGACAAAATGTCAATGTTTATTAAAGATACTTTAGAGTATTATTACAGTTTCCTGTAATATTGTCGTATTTAATAGAACGCGTTCAAAGACAGTGAAGCAACAACTACTTCTCGGGCTATAGGCACCGGCAGCTATTAAATTACACTTCAAAGTCAAACGAGGTTGGTATATCTACAAGATATTCAATACCAACCATTTTGGTTTGCAATTAAAAGGGACAAAATAACTTGTAGACCAGTTTCGGCTAACTTTTATTCTACTTTTATTCAAAAAATCAATCATGATTACTCCATGGCAATCCCAAAAAACTGAAGCAAGAACTTTTCCAGATTTTTGGACACGAATCTTCTTAGGTCTTGGAGAGGACGAAGGACATTGATCACCAAGTGTATTAAGCAGATCTTCGTAAATCTACTTACCTCTTAACCCTTTTAAATACAGGTACTTGATGATGGCTCGATTTTCACAATTTTGGTGGGCATCATTTTTCTTTTAATTTATTGCGTAACTCTGGTTTACTTTTTTTGACGTCCAACTTCACAGTGACACTTCTGATGAGTTATTGTTCGTTGCTATGGTAACGCAATATTTTGTTTATGAATGGAACTGGTCTAGGCTAACTAGATATCAATACATCCTCGTAAAGCGTTAGAATAATTATTATTCTGCGATATCTAAAGATACATCCATTAATTTT
The DNA here is from genome assembly GCA_910591675.1 of Galerucella calmariensis. Lineage (NCBI taxonomy): Eukaryota > Metazoa > Arthropoda > Insecta > Coleoptera > Chrysomelidae > Galerucella > Galerucella calmariensis. The sequence continues at coordinate 61,779 of CAJUYG010000274.1, read as the reverse complement.
ATTTTATTTATAGAAGAGAACACAAAAAAGTAGATAAATATCTTCCTGAAAACATCAATTGCTTTTGAAAACATCATTCTAAAATCGAACTGACATTTTTATCTTCTTTCACGGAAGCTTACGATTACACTTTCTGTCGAATTGCCCGTCATAGCCGACAACCACACGAAATAAAATGGGATTTTTAACGTTTTGAGGTGAAAGGAAAATTTAACTGAGAGTATTCGCGTTACTTTTAGAAAATCTTGCTATTGGAAATTTTTTACTATCCCACGACTTAAGCCAGATCTATCAATTGTAAGAATAACTTTTGACCAGCTAAAAAATTGCCATTTTCATGCTAATTTCTTCTGTTAATTATTTAAAAGAATTGTATGTCCCACTATCTGGCAATCATCTGTAAATTTGTAATTGAATGCTGTGAAGATGGAAGCCATGTTTCAATAGGTAACCCGCCAAGTTGATACCTCGGTTGATACGCAGAAATGTTTTTTTCCATTTTCCCCCAATTCCATTATGCCACGATGCTGCAGATATTTTCTCGAAATTCAAATTACTGTGCAAAGAAAAGCAGAAAAAGTGAAAATAACCTTTCCCATGATATTTTTATGGAAATTCAAAAAATGGGATAAGGACTATGTTAATATTAGGAGTTCAAATTTTAACTGGTATTGTTTTACGCCAGAAAGAAACTTTTCAGCCTGATTGTAGGAAAAAAAATATTTTTTTTTGAATCACCCTAATATCTACACGATGTTTTCTAGTGATGAGCAAATGCAAGACCAAGACCAAGACCCGGTTAGTCTTGGTCTTGTTCTTGCATACAAGGTCTTGGTCTTGTTCTTGCAGTCAAATAAGCGGTCTGGGTCTTGTTCTTGCACCAAGACTCTTGCAAGTCTTGCACTTTTTTTGAAGATTTTTTCTGGAGTCCATTTTTACAAAAAAATGAATCAGAAAAAATAGTTTCTAAAATCATTAAAAGTAAAGAAAAGGACAGTCTTTCTCATTATAAAAATTTCATTTTTTTATATTTAATTGTAGCGATAAATCAAGTATAAAATTTTTTTTATTCATTTTGACAATTTTTTTAGAATATAGTTTTATAATGTATCAATGATGTAGAGACGTAAAAATATATCAATTTATAATCTTATTTATAAGTTTGAAAAAATGTATGTAATATTAAAGTCACTGAATTTTAAGTCTCTCTATAAAAAATTATTCTTTCTTAGGCCTATTAGCTGGGATTTGAAATAAACCAAAATTATTTTTAGTGTTGGTGATTAAAAAAAATAGGTGTTTTTTTTTAAGTTATAGGATATGGTAGGATACATTAATTTAATAGAGCTTTGGTCAATATTTTAGATGGATATATTTAACAACAACTAAATACTAAGTTTTCATGACAGTTGAAAAAAACTGCATACAGATAAAGAATAAGAAAAACAGAACAAAATATAAAAATATTCCACCAAAAGTACCTATATGTATATGTATAAATATTATAAGTGTGTTGTTTCCAAAATACGGGGTGTTGAGAGTTATACAAAAAAATTAAATTTTTCCTTTTAAATTGAACCGATTGAACGTTTTACCGATTTTATTGAAATTTTTAGGATGTAAATAATAAGTTGTGTTGCCAATTTAAAACCAATTGAAATTAATTTAATTTGTCCAGGGCCGGACTTAAGGGACAGATGTAAATTTTTATGGAAAAAATATGGTACGCCACTGTTTTAAAAAGAAAATATATTTTTTATCTAAATGTCCATCAAATTCTCAACAAAAAGGCCCTTTGAGTTTTTTCTTTCTGACGCACCGCTTTCGAGTAAAAAAATAAAAACCATAAAATTGTGCTTCAAATATTCTTTACTTTCCTCTTGCAATATTAATAAAATAATTTAATACATTTTATTATCATTTTTAAGACAAATACTTTGTCTTTTTAATGCATTTTGACATATTTTTTACACCTGTTGGTACAGATTTTTGTTGTAAAATTTTAACACCCTGTATTTTAAAAACGGCACACTTCCAGACATAGGTGTCCTATCTCAAACTACTTCTCTAGGTTTTATTAATATACCCTATAAATTTTGACCAATTGAGCGGGAACACCGTGTATATGAAAAAAATACTTCGTTAAAACAAGCAGTTGTGGTCAGTATATGTTGGGGAGGGGGAGGATTTAAAATGATCTGCTCATCTTTATTTTTCGGTTAAAATGTTTAAAAAACGCAAGACCGCAAGACTCTTGCAGGCTTAGTCTTCCTCTTGCATAAGTCTTGCAATTCTGAGTCTTGGTCTTGCATAAGTCTTGCAGTGCTCGGTCTTGGTCTTGGTCTTGCAGCCTGAAGCTAGCCTTGGTCTTGGTCTTGCATTTTCTGCAATACCAAGACCAAGACCGCAAGACCAAGACCAGTCTCGCTCATCACTAATGTTTTCAAATGACACAACGTTTGTATGTAATATTTTTTATCGCCAACCGTCAGTAAAGCTATCAATTATCAGATTGGGAAGTAAACAAACAGTTTACCTTCCTTTACTTTATCTGCCGCATCTGCGGCAGGTAGTTTCAACACACAAATTCATCTATATGAAGAAAATTTTTTTCAAATTTTTGTTCAGTTGGAACAATGGGAATGTTTTTGTTTTTACTACTGACAGTATCAAATATTTAAGGAGCCACCTCACAAATAACTGTAAAATTTTTATGTAAACTCAACTAGGTTTTCGAACTCAGGTATCGAACTCTGCCGTTTTCAAGAAGTCACGTACAATAAACAAAAATTGATTTCTATAAAGAAACGTTATTATTTCAAACATTTTACTTGATCATCATAAGTTTTAAGATCATCATGGTACAAATTAGTCGTAAAGCAAAAGTTAGCGTTGTATCAGTTTTAGTATCCCATAAAACACAAAAACTTTATTAAATTCCCAGAGAGATGTGTGTGAAATGGATATTCCTTCATCTTCTTCGTTTTCATAAAAATCATTTGCGGAAACCATTATAGAATATACAGATTTTTACATGGTTGTAACTTAATTAATCCTTATATAACGAATATTAACCGAATAATGCAATGGGCAAAAAAACACTATAAACAGGCACAAGATGATCCTCCAATCGATTGCAACTTTACTGGAAAGATAAAAATTTATTACCGGATAAAAGAAAATTGCAATCCATGCTGTGCTGAATTGAAAGTCGGATGCCACTCCATACTTGCTGGCATAATGCCGAAAATTTAGCAAGTGATATTATCTTACGTCGGATGAAATTGACAACAAATTAGATACAAGTGGGGAATTCGTTGAGCTGTTATAGAAGAAAGAATAGAAGCAGAGCTAGAATAAGGTAAATTGACGCAAGTCTTCTTCACCGGTATTAATTTCGTTAACTTCAACTATCTTTGTAAAAACAAAAATAGGCGATCTAGTAATTCATTTTGTTTCTCTACACAACATTACCACAGTATATCTAACAAACAGTAGTGCATCTCCAGGGCGGTACCTTTGAAGTTTAAAAGTAACTGTCGGCCATGTTTTCTGGATAAATGTCAGGTCAGGAGCCAGCGTTATGGGAACGACAGACTCGTACTTAAAAATTTCTTTATTGTAACAATCCAACAAATGAGGATATTTTTCGTAATTTTCGTTTGTTAAATGTTGATATATTAGGACTTCATTTATGTCCATACTTTTAAAAAAAAGATGTTATAGACTATGCTTTTTTAATCACTCTGCCTCTTATGACTTTTGTGTGTTCCTCTCGTAGATATTTGAAAAATGGGGTTTGGTATGAAAGTAAATGAAACAGCATGTCAATAATAATATTTATCGTCCTTACATCTGGTTCCAAAAATTTTCACCAAAGAGAAACATACCTTTGTTAATCTTTAGGAAATGAAAAGAAGCTATCGTTTGTCTTCGCTCTACTATTAAAACAGCCTTTCACTGCACATACATGTCCTGCCATTACAAAAGATTATTAAAAAAGTCACAAATATCTATATTCAGTGAAATAAGGTTTTACTTTTTAAATGTTCTCACTAATCTCACTCAAAAAACAATTCACAAAACACCTGTTCACACATACAATGAGAAATAATGCAATTAACATCCGTTCGTGACGTTTTCTTCTTCCTTCGTTCATCGTGCTGAGTAATGTCAGAAGTCAGAACTGTCAAATAGCTCGAACGTACATATTTCATTGGTTGGATTCAAACCAGACAGTGACAGGAGAATGCACCACACTCCTTCTTCTCGATTGGTCTAAATATTTTATCCTCAGAAAATGGCATCAAGTATGCGCAGTCAAATCTGCGCGACTTTTGCTGCGTGTCTAAGATGCACTACTGTTTGTTAGGTATACTGTGACATTACATTAACCAAAAGTTCTACTTTAGTAAGCGAGCTATTTTAGAACTCTCCCACTCGTGAGGGCGATATAAATTCTACCTACAGTGTCCCTTCGACTATAAGAGCCCCTGTTTTCAGAACATGTGATGGTTTTACTACCTGAATAGACCATTCACCTGGCATCCCAAGTTCTGTTAACACGGATAACGTTAAATTTCGAAAATTTAATTAGCTACTACACAATAAAGATAGATCATTTGATATCGAATGAAAGAAACCGTTTTTATATACAGATTATTGTGAGAGAATGAGAAATTCTAGTATATAAATATAAAAATCGATATACTTGAGGGCGTGTAGAAGTGGATAAGGCCGTTGTTCTAAAATTAAAGCGATTCCAACTGTATGGCCATTTGGGTATACACGACATTCCATAAATTATTTGCTGGTATTAACGTAAATGATGAAAATGGTGTTTTCAACTATGAATTAACGGTAAAAGTCATTAAGTACTTTTATGTGAAGAGTATTAGACTCGGTGTTTCACATAAGCAGGACCCACTAGAGTCTAGAAAGTTCTTTTTATGTGAAACCGTTGAGTGATATTTATCACTCAACGGTGAAACGGAGTCTACAAATTTATTTTATTTTGCCAACTTTTTGTATGAAGACCGTGTGATTCTCGCACACTTGCAAGTTTCGTTTTTCACGATACACAGTGTCTTTGTGAATTTGATTTATTCATTTCTACGTTCGTAGATCAAATCCCACTGCTGCCTTACAGGGTGGTTCGTATATACCGATCCGACGAATTTCAAGGTCTTAATAGTTGTGCATTCGTTGAATCCTCGGTTGAATCTAAGTATACAACGGTTGAAATTTTAGAACTTTAGTTCTTTACGTCAGGTTATGTTTGAGCGACCGGGGGTCGCGTCGCAAAAGATCTGGCCGATACGTTACGTTATGTTACGTTGCTTCGTTATGTGCCTTGCTTGTGTGCATGTGCTCTCTCCTGAGTCTCTCTCTCGTTTACGAAGCAGCGATTCATATGCTTCGGCCGGGAATCGAACCCGGGCCGCCCGCGCGGAAGGCGAGCATTCTACCACTGAACCATTCTATGCAAAGCTGGTATTCGCAGTGCTGGTGATCTACTTGAATTTGTTCGGATAAATTTTTACTATTATTTCCATAATTTTTTTTGCGCGATTGATCTTTTTTGTTTATTTACAGCATCGGTTGTCAGGACGGTAGGTTGTGTTTACTGGTTTCTAAGTTTAACACGTCGGTAAGTGATTTACTCACCGTTCAGACGTCGAAAAGTAATAACTAGCATAAAAACACTCACACTCACCAAAATGCAAAATATATTTTAAACTGATCGAGAAGTATAAATGTCACTTTTGACATTTCGTTCATTTCGAAGAAATTTAAATGATTTTATTCGGAATTTATTTCAATAAGATCGCGGAAAAAATGGTATAAGCATCTCGAACGTTGAGGGTAATTACAACGTTTGCATGTAGATTCCTCTCGTAAAATTGGACAAAATGATATGAGGATTAAGGGGTCTAGAACTTTTACTTTTCGAAATACAGGGTGTTGAAATTTTGAAAACTTGAATGTTTTAATTCGATAACTTTAAAATGGATGGATAAATTGATTTGACATTTGGCAGGTTGTTTTTAAATGTAAAAGGGCATATTTTGATTGAAATAGTAGTTTGCGCAACTAGTGTGGATATGATGGCCTTATCGCACGAGGACGAAGTTTGAGCACGACGCCGTAGACGGAGTGCTCAATCGTTCAAGTGCGTTATGGACAATCCACACGAGTCGAACAGCATATTTTTTCTACGACTCACTTAAGAAAAAATCTAGAAAATAAAAATTTCTATAAACTGTAATATAACTTCAAATTGAAAATTTAACAATTCAATTTTACGTTTCCACCAATTTTTTGTGGTAAACGTACAGTTTTTGAATGTCCAATTTGTATAATGCTACGGTTTCCCTTTTTAAATATACGATGCTGTTATAAGTAGATGTTGCCAGTCGGACTCCCTCATGAAGGGTACCGTACCAATATCTATAATAATGAATATTCTGCAAAATATTTCAAACGTCTACCTGTTGTCGTTATTAATATCAATCAGAATAATTATTTAAAAATAAAATTAACAATTAAAGAAAAATTTCTTCACGGGGAATCGAACCCGGATCTACCGCGTGAGAGTCTGGTTTGCTTACTACTCTACCACCGAGGAATATGCAAATTGTTTATCTATAACGTCAGATGTAGGTATTACATATTTTTTGCTTAAAAGGAACTAAAGTTCCTACCGGGTGTCCCGCGACACGTTCTACCTTTTTTTTCAGTGTGCTCTAAATTTCAAGATCAATTATTAGATCATTTATTTTAATATGTAATATGGATCTAATTTTGAATGGACCACCATGTATTTTGATAATTTATCTCAACTGTCACTGTTTTTGTGTATCTACTATCAGAAGATTCGAGAAAATATAACGGTATCCTACATCCACACTTGGACATCCTGTATATTAAATTATATTCATATAAAAAATTATTGAAGTGTTTCGTTATCAACCTCCTTCTCGACGAATATCGTCATCGTACTAGGTAGGTACTACCTGCAGTTTCTAGTTCAAGAAACATTTTTTTATTTCTATGTTTGCCAATTATTAAACCACGGAAAAATTATCTTTCCCCAGCATTTTCAATGTAAATAATCAACACGCTGTTAAAATTTCAGCTTCATATTGTATTTTCTAAAATACAACTTGGGGGAGGGGGTGGTGTTTGCTTTACTGGTAGCCCCCCCAAAAGTTTCTGGCTAATTCAAGTTTTTTATTTTACAAAAACTAACATTTTGAATGACACTTTCTTTTCTTCAATTTTCACTAATATAGTGAAAACAAAGCAAAAGAGCAATATAACAACAATATTGAAAATAAGAAAATGCGTACAACCTGACAACAGCGTTATTATAATATGGCCTATTAAAAACGAACATTGGACTGAGAAAGCAAGAAACGTGATTCATTCAAGAAGCCCTGCAGTGTTGCCGGATTGATAACCACTTTTTTTTGGAACACAACACAGGTAGACCAGGCTGACAGCCATATAGTCGGACATCATTATACAGAGTGTCATGATGTGTCAAACACGTTAATTCTGATTATTCCTGGAATATTTGAATATTATATATATAATATATAGAGTTGGGCATGGACCGGTCAATTGACTAACACCTATTTGACTTGATCGAAAGACGGGCGGCAGCACGAAAAATTTTGCGTTAAAATGAAAAGCGGATGATTCGTTCCCGCTAGTTTTATTGTAGATTTGACTAGCTAGTTTCAATTGAAATTTATAAAATATTTAAAAACCATCTGTGTTTATCGAGTTTTATTATGATATAAAACTATCATTACTACGCTCATAATAATTTAAATTATTAACCGAGTTTGCTATTTTTTGTTTATCAAGTTTTGTGTTTAATATTTTTAATGTTGTTCATGTATATTTTGATATTTAAAAATAAAATACTTATTACAATTTTCAATGTGCTCCTGGATGGACTCATTTTACAATTTTATTTTTCAAATCCATTTCAGTCAATTGACAAAAAAAAGTTGACCGGTCAAATCCACAACCCTAATAATATATGGAATATTTATTGGAATAAAACTATTAGAACACTGTTATATAACCTCTTGAAAAAAGCGTAGAACTCGGGAACAACTGTGAATAAAGAATCGCCAGCAATGTGGAAAACATGACGAGATTGACGAGAAACAAACAACGAGAGAGAACAATAGAGTTTATAAGAGAAACAGAAAACACAATATTAATGTAAAATAACCAATAACAAGGGCTGTGTATGTAGGACAAGAATATTAAATATTTCTAAAGGTCATTTAAAAAAAATCGAACTTTAGATTCACGCCAAAATAGGTCAATTTTTTACTAAAAGAAAAGTTTTAAAATAATTAATTCCTACAAGCATAAGATTAATTAAAAAAATTAATAAAAACGACCCCATTAAAATGAGTCAACTCGTTTATAGAAAAGGTGAAATTATAGTATAGGGTTTTCCATTATTACTTATGCAGACAAATGATAATATATCACCATTTCTCGAACACCTAATTTGAATTTTCCTTTTTCTTTCAGGCATTCATCAAATCTTGCCCATGAATATTGATATTTTTCCTTTGCTTTCATGCTTATATCGTGTTCCAAGGTTTTGCTACTAGTTTTTATAATTTTTAAGAATAATATTCAACACCAAATCACATGAATTAATAGCAAATACAGGGCGATTCATTACTAATTGGGAATAATTTAATAGTAGAATCCTAACTTCAAATTATGAAGATTTAACCCAAAACACCTAAATAAAAAAAGCGACAGGTCAATCGTTCCCAAATACTACGCCACTGGCGGAATAGAAATTTTAGCACAATTTTTTGATTCTACAATACTTTTTACGTCAATTGATCCATCAAATGCCACTTACCTGATTGTAATTAAAAATAGAGATCAGTTTATTTGTTGGAAAATATTTTCAAATCTTTTTAATATTATTTCAAGTTTTTTGTCAATAATTTTAATATCTTTATCTACGGATTAAAGTTTCATTTGCGTATTAAATGCAATTCACTCGTCCAAAACATCGACATAGTTATTACACATCAAAATTGGGCAGCTTCATGTTCAACTTAAAATATCTCGACTTTATCGTTATGAAAAAAGAGTACTTTATTTATGTAAAAAGTATTGTAGAATGGTATTATAGAATTTTATTTCGGTGTTTTGGGTTAAATCTTCTTAATTTGAAGTCAGGATTCTACTATTAAATTATTTCCATTTAGTAATGAATCACTCTGTATATTTATTTAGTCTTATCTTTCTATACAATCACTTTTAGTGTATTAGGTACATTATATCCCATCCAGCACACCAAGTGATTCCACAATCCAAATTTGTTGATTTATGACCAATGAAAAGAATTAATATTTTCATATATTGCAGCTGGTTTTCCAATCATTAATCAAATTTACAGCAGATAGGAAAACTGTCAAAGCTGTAGTGGGTCTGTTAACGGGTCATTGTAAGCTCAATAGAAATTTTAGGCTGATGGGATTGACAAACGAATATATGTGCAGGTTTTGTCACCTAGAAGAAACGGCAGAACATATTCCAAGTCAGTTATTGAACAATTTGAATTTGTTATTTATTGATTTTATTTTATAATTGCAGAAGTTTTGTTAAAGTAATACTATTTGGTGTCTCCCAATTATTATTTCTACTCTATAAATATTCCAAAGTAAACTTACATTTCTTATATTTCACAAAATATATGTCCAAATTTGTAGAAACCAACTGCACAAATAGTATCAAACCTTCGGTACTCCAAAATCACCAACAATATATCACAGAAAAAAAGCCTATTCACACACTAAAATACATAACAACACTTATGAATCACTGCCCGCTCGAAAAATATTCCGCCTGCTGACTTTTCCGAAATACAAAATTCGAATAAATCAAGTCAAAGCACCGAAACACTTGTCACCGCAGATAACGTGTATGAATGATAGTTTTTCACATTAAAAAAAGAGCCGAACCTGACGTCTACCCTAATGGTTTATTAATGAGTGAAATTCAAACTGAGGACAAAAGCGTACCAACGGTATACCACCGGGTGTCTGTGCGCCGAACGCGCGGCATCGGCAGCATGTCGATATCTCGCACACAACCAAATCCATCTACTTAGGGATAGCGAGAGAGAAAGCCGTATATCTGTCCGTAGGACTGTAAATAGTTGACTGGTAGG
>CAJUYG010000274.1:28072-51151 GCA_910591675.1 Galerucella calmariensis | reverse complement strand
AAATGAATGATTTATTACTCCTCGTACTTTCTGTACAGACTATATTAAGTTAAATAAACTATAACCACAGATTATAAAGAGAACAGATACGAAAGCTGGACAGAGAACAGTAAAAAGAGAGAGGGTGGACATACCCATTTAAATCTCCATCGTCGTATGTCGACTCCGTTCGGGCTGTTTCGCGAATTTTCTCAACAGGGTTGTCAATTTGCATAATATTTCCTTCAATTTACGATCATAGGTCAAATATTTTATAAGCATTATTTTCAAGTGTGATAGTTATACAGATACAAATATTCGATAATTACTTGTTTTAAATCAATTGTATTAACATTAAAAGAATTATACAATTAAAAAGATTATAATGTATAAAAATCATACCATAAATACAGGGTGTCCCACGACGATTAAGACAAGTAATATATCAGAATTGGCAGTAGTAGATAATTATAATTTTGGGGGTATGAATTAGAGCAAATGCTGCATCTTTTCTTGTTATTGTGTTACCCAATGAGTTATTTGGTTTTGGTCATGTGACGTCGCATTTAAAATTATTAATGGAACACCCTATATGTTTTCGTGATTTTCGATTCTCCTTGAAGTACTGATTTCGTAGAAACCACATTTTTGGGGTCTAAATTAAATATTTACAGAGATACAGGGTGTTAAAAATCACCTATTTTTCAACTTTAGGTCATTGTTTTGTGAAAACTGCTCAATATTTGGCAAAACGGCTTACATCTTCCTATCCTATTTTTTCAATAAGATGATGAAGCAAGGAAATTATATTCGAATTAAACCAGTGATGCCAGAATGTGAGTAAGCTCAGTAAAATAAGTAAAATGAGCGAACCTGTAGGATTTATTCGATTAATTTGCGGTGAAAAGTGGAACAAATTATTTCGTTAGAAATACGACTATTATTGTTTAGAGTCAATAATGGTCGCAATTAAGATTTATTCACACCAATTATGGACACAATGAAACCATTACTCTAATTTTATGCTCGGCTAATCGTTATCGAAACAATCGTACTTCCTATGGGGTCTCTAATACAAGGTGGTCCAATAATATCAATAATAATAAATAAAATAAATATTGTTATACGATACGAATCAAAATTAAAGTTATGATGAATGGAAGTTTAATATAAGGTCCACTCATTTAAAATATTTTTTCTACGAGCACTATGGAAAGTCGTCTTTTGTGCCTTGAAAAGCAACTGCAAAGTTGACGTTTTCCGCGAGCTGTCATAATTTGACATTATTGGAGCTCTTAAGCAGAAAGTAACTTTGGCGCACGCCTAATTTTATTTTTAGATAAAAGAGAGCTAGTAGTTATTTTAATATAAATTGTAGAATAAAATATTTTAGTAGATTTTCTAATATGTTCAAGCATCCAAAAGTATTTTCCGTAATAATTTAATGAGAAATAGGAAAATCTAAGAAATATCTGACATTAATGTAATAAGTGTTGCCTACGTCCATAGGTACACGAAACTGCAATCTGGAAACTACTAAGTACAAACAATGGCAATTAATTTTAATTTGTGTGATCATAGAAAAAATCTTGTGTGTATTTGGAGCAGATAGTAGTCCTTTGGTAGTCTCGACAGATTGCCAAAGTACTACTTTCTACACAAATAGTTATTTTGTACATTTCGCATTATCCCAGTGGGTAATTATGGAGAGGAAATATTTTACCATTGCAGTGGCGGCGATAAGGTTTTATTGTGTCAAATATTGACAGGATATTTTATGGTTTTCCATCCTAACTCACTTTTGTCTAGAAGTTCCTCCTAAGGGAGCTAAGGTCCTTTGAAAACGACAGGTTTTTAAGAATATCTAAATCTTGAAACCACCAGCATTTACTATCAATGCGATTGAAAGTGTCTCTCACCAAATTGACGTTAGAAATAATATACCTACTATGACAAATGAAACAAATTTTAGTTCTTCCGGTGACCGATAAATGGCGTCACGCGGTCCTTTCAACTAAATTGTATATTATTGAATAGGTAACGATACTGCAAGCAACAAACATGATGGCGATCCCGCCCCCATGCGCACAAACTCATTTTCAAAGCTACCTCCCACTACTGTTGTTCCCCAATTCTGTTGACGTTTGACATTGTCTGAATAATTTCTGTGGTATAGATACGACACTGACCCCCAAGGGAGCTTACCGTGATCCAATAGTTATTTTTTGGCGTTTGCAGTAGATACGTTTATAATATTCACTTTTTCAGTCCAATTCCTTGTCTGTATAGAGATTTGGCAAATTATTGGAACTTTAGTTCTTTACGTCAGGTTATGTTTGAGCGACCGGGGGTCGCGACGCAAAAGATCTGACCGTTACGTTACGTTGCTTCGTTATGTGCCTTGCTTGCGTGTGTGTGCTCTCTCCTGAGTCTCTCTCTCTCGTTTACGAAGCAGCGATTTATATGCTTCGGCCGGGAATCGAACCCGGGCCGCCCGCGTGGAAGGTGAGCATTCTACCACTGAACCACCGATGCTATATTAAAATTCTATACAAAGCTGGTATTCGCAGTGCTGGTGATCTACTTGAATTTGTTCGGATACATTTTTACTATTATTTCCATAATTTTTTTTGCGCGATTGATCTTTTTTGTTTATTTACAGAATAGGTTGTCAGGAAGGTAGGTTGTGTTTACTGGTTTCTAAGTTTAACACGTCGGTAAGTGATTTACTTACCGTTCAGACGTCGAAAAGTAATAAGTAGCATAAAAATGCAAAATATATTTTTTATTATACTTAACAGAAAATACTACATTTTCAACTGTTTATAAAATACAGTAAATATGACATTTTCGGAACAGCGCGCGGAAATTTTTTCCCGATCCCTATTTCCGTGCGCTTAATAATAAACATAGATATCCATAATACTAGATATCTACAACATCTGTAACAGTCAATCAAGAGAACCAAAGCACACACGAACACTCCGCTTCAACATCTTTGGCAGAGTCTTTAGTTCAACAAAAAGAAATGCAAAAGGGATTGAGCTTCAACAATAATACGAATTGTACAATAAATATTACTATTAATAATACCGGTCTGTCCAAAATTAATTTTCTTAGAATTACCTACTTGTATTTTTTTTGTTAATTTGAGTTGTATGTACTTACATTTTTACTGTTTTAAAAATAAAAATAAATATTCCCGATTTTCTTAATAATTTTTTGCGATATTTTTTGTTTATGTTGATTTCAGGTACCTAAGTATACTAAAAAATATCGTTCATTACTCGTCCAGAAATGGATTTTCCGTTCTTGCATGACTTCCCGACTTTGTCACGCGCGCACGGAAAAATCCTCATTTCTGTACTGGTAATGAAATATACTATTAAACTGATCGAGAAGTATATATGTCACTTTTGACATTTCGTTCATTTCGAAGAAATTTAAATTATTTTATTCGGAATTTATTTACATCGCGCAAAAAATTGTATAAGCATCTCGAACGTTAAGGGTAATTACAACGTTGGCATGTAGATTCCTCTCGTAAAATTGGACAAAATGATATGATGATTAAGGGGTCTAGCACATTTACTTTTCGAAATACAGGGTGTTGAAATTTTGAAAACTTGAATGTTTTAATTCGATAACTTTAAAATGGATGGATACATTGATTTGACATTTGGCAGGTTGTTTTTAAATGTAAAAGGGCATATTTTGATAGAAATAGTAGTTTGTGCAGCTAGTGTGGATATGATGGCCATATCGCACGAGGACGAAGTTTGAACACGACGCCGTAGGCGGAGTGCTCAATCGTTCAAGTGCGATATGGACAATCCACACGAGTCGAACAGCATATTTGTTCTACGACCGGCTTGAGAAAAAATCTAGAAAATAAAAATTTCTATAAACTGCAATATAACTTCAAATTGAAAATTTAACAATTCAATTTTATGTTTCCACTAATTTTTTTGTGGTAATAAAGGTGCAGTTCTTGAATGTCCAATTTGTATAATGCTACGGTTTCCCTTTTTAAATATACGATGCTGTTGCCAGTCGGACTCCCTCATGAAGGGTACCGTACCATTATCTATAATAATGAATATTCTGCTAAATATTTCAAACGTCTACCTGTTGTCGTTATTAATATCAAGCAGAATAATCATTTAAAAATAAAATTAACAATTAAAAATAAAACTTCTTCACGGGGAATCGAACCCGGGTCTACCGCGTGAGAGTCTGGTTTGCTTACGACTCGACCACCGAGGAATATGCAAATTGTTTATCTATAACATAATTTATGCTTAAAAGAAACTCAAGTTCCTACCGTGTGTCCCGCAGAATGTTCCAACTTTTTTATATTCAGTGAGTCGAAAAGAGGAAGCTATAGAGTAACAGAGAGATAATGTCTAGAGAAATGGATAGGGAGTATGCTGTTCTCTCTTGAACATATATAAATGTATGTATAGTGCTCACTGTTTTCTCCTAAATGAGATTCTACATATGGAAGATAAATATTTGCCGAAACTCTTTAATAAATTAAATTGCACAACGAATGAAACAAATTAACAGCTGAAAATCAACTCTTCCGTACTTATGTTTACATATTTCGAAATAAAAATAAACAACAAACTATACACAATAATATGCGCTTTTTGAAACTTGCATGATTTTATCTGTTTATTTCTAAAACACCTGGAATCCTGGAGAGATTACAAAACGCGGCGGTTACGTCTAGGATATACATTACTTTTAAATATCAAGAGTAGAACGGAAAATGAACATTTCCCTGGAAATTGAGAAAACTTATTATTTAAATTAAAACACTTTTTTTGAAGTTGATTAGTTAAAAAAATGTGTGTGTGTGTGTGTGTTTGTGGGGGGGGGGGGGATGTTGGCTTGGAAATAAATCCTTCAGCAACAGATTTTTTTCATTTCTTTATATTTTTGAATAAATATTTATTTTCAATTCATTTTTATTTTTTTTTTCACTAGGTGTTACTTGAATCTACAGGTCAAGCCCCGCTTGTCTAAAGAACCCCACCAGCGCCAATAAAAAAAATGAATTATATTTTTGTTTCATTTACAACAAAAACTGCTTTTTATGCTTCTAAATCATCATCCACTAGGTAGGGAAATTCTTAAGTAAACACTAACTAAACTACTTAATCCAAGAAAATAAACATTCAAATGCCAACTTTACAGAGCCACCTTACGGCCAATTAGTACCCAGGTATATTTTTTATCGTCCCCTTTCGACAATATAAGCTCTACCCCAGACATTTGGGAGCATGGGGTGAATGCTCATAGTCTATTTTTATGAATTAGAGAGTATTAAAATATTAAAGCATTTATAATCCACAATATAATAATCTTGAGCTCGCTACAACGTAGATCCTTAAAGCAAAAATTCGCGAAAAAATTAAATAAACCCAACCGCATCGTATGCCACTCTGGAGAAAACGCAGAAGTTATCTTGTTAAGGGGAATCTATCGGCAGCGATTTGACAATATATCGAAGTATTTTTGGCAAATAATTTTGAAGTAATGGATGTATTGAAAATTAAGAAAAAACTATATCATGTAGATTAAAATGTTTTTTTTTTTTTTTTTTTTTTTTTTCGGGCCGAGATGGGAAACTCATATGTTCGACTGGGTCCTTAACCAGTACCCAGACAGTGTTGGACTCATCCCCACGGAGATGCCTACCAACCAAACCCACTTCAAACTCGCCGTTACTCCCGCCTTGGAATCACTACCCTAGCATACTTCAAGAAAAATGTTGAACTTAGAGTTCTCATTGAATAAAAACTTGAAATAAAAACTGAAATGCTAACCAAATTTTGTTGAAAAAAAAAATATGAAAAATACACATATTAAGCAAAGTTTAAGCCCTTGTAAAGAATTAAATATGGATTGAATGAAAAAACTAATTTATAAGGGGTCTAATTTGAAGCTTTATGAATACTATATAAAAATCTCAGAATCCTCAAATTACTTATGACCGTACAATTCCTTATTGAAATTCTCGGTTGCTACCACTAAAATATCGGATAAAAATCCATCTCTCGCTTTTCTATCCTTCTATGACTGACATTGTATCTCTGCTTCGGTAGTCGCGTGCCGTTCCATTGTTGATACAACGCTCGCCGGTCTCCCAGTTCAGTACTGACGAAGCTTATAGAGTAGCACGTGAACCAAAATCCGCTTGGACCGCTTGGCTACCTACATGTTGCGGAGCTTTCATATTTCTAATAAAATTTTCGTTATGTGAACTTAAACGTGAGGACGTAGGGAAACAAAAAAATATACAAAGCATAATTGTGCAAGGTCGAATTTGGTAGATGCCCCTTAAAATCACGGCTTAGTTAAACCAAAGAATACACCAGCTTAACAAGAAGCGAAGCTTCCGATCCTTTTTTAGATGCGCATGTCTGAAAGGAGCCATTTTTATAATGAGATACTTGTCATACCTCATTTTGTCGACCAATTATATCGCCGATATTTGAAAATTTAATCATTTTCTCAGTGTATTTAATAAGTTATCTGTCAACGTCGGCCTTTCAAGGTCATACATTTTTGTTACCAAGACATCAAAGAGATTGCGTCGGGCTTCGCTTCTTGTTAAGCTGGTGTATTCTTTGGTTAAACGGCTTAATTTTAGTCCGTCAATGGGGAGAAGTGTGCATTGAAAAATGGACCATAAATGTCATTTTGCAATAAAAGTAAAATTACAGTCATCAAAAATGAATTTTTTTTTTCAAGTTCTCACTATCATCCCATAGCTTCTAGCCGTTATATTTTTGTTAATTTTTATGGCGATGGATTTTCTCTCGTTATTACTAAACACTTTGTATATTTTTTCAATCTCTCCCTAATTGATTTAAAGAAAAATACCTTTACATTTGGTTTTTAGACATTTCAAAGAAATTTATATCAAATATTATTTCAAAATTTACATTTAAAGCCTTTTTTCTAGGACTGAAACATTTCTTAAATAAAATCTCAATACCATACTTGACAATATTTATCCCTTTCTTATTTTACATTGTACAGTTTTCGAAATCACCTTGTATAACGCAATAGAGTTGAAAAAAAAGTCAATCTTTGAAGGTACAACATTTTATTGTTGAAATAGCCCATTTATCCGGGAATTACCCTTGTCTTTTCCTGGATAAATTGCGTCTTGGGATCCAACCAACTCTCTTTAGAAATTAGGTCAAGTCAAAGTGAACAAGAAAAAAATGTCTTTCGGATAAAGTTTAATATGAAATACGGAAAACGTCCGTGGTATTTTTAAAGGGCGTAATATGAATTGACACAAGGACAATATTCAGGGTGTAATATAAATATTTGAGATAAACATCCTGGAAGCTTCAACGCAAATACAGATTATAAAAAATATATAATATACAGGGGTTCCCATTTGAAAAAAAATCATATGTTTGGTTTGTAACGGAGTTATGCAGCACTCTGTATAGTTCGATATAATTTCAAAATATGGACCTTTAGCACATCTACTATTTTTGTTGATAACATTTTTTGATGTATCTTAAAATAACCCATATACCGAAGTTTGTCGTAAGATTGGTACACCCTGTATGTAAATATATGTAGCACTTAAATTTCCGTTCCGTTGGTCATGATTCACCCCATATAAAGGTGGTGGTTTAAACCATTTTGTAGTACACCAAATAGATTACATCCGATAAAGCCGCAAACAAGATGAATGTAGAAAACTATCGCGAAATGTTTTCAGATAAAAACTGAATAGGAACAAGAAATCGAAAGGTCCATATTTCAAGTCAACCATTTTTAAGTATGTAAGTTATCGTGTTTATGAATTCACTTGAGTTGTCTGGTTGTCAAGAGACTTTAAAAAATGTTCTTCAAACTTTCACGGAACTAAACAATTCCATTCCCTTTCATCCATCAATCATGTTTAGCGTCCGACCACCCCGTTAGCCGAGGGGTATAATATTCCAAATATCAACAGAGCCTTCTAGTCGAGTACCACCGACGAGAGACATTTCCAAATCAGACACCTCTCGCTGTTCGCAATCTGAGTGTGCATATCGTTAGCGTTGAAATGGTCAGGGCTGGTCTCAGGACATTATTTTTGCTGTTTCTATCCCTTTATTAGTTTTGAGACGTTTTTATTGGGTTTTCCCTTCAATTAAGAAATCTTCTAAATCCTTTTATAGCTCAAAGGTTTTCAAATATAGTTTTATAGTCTATTTGGAAAAGATTGATGGCAAAGTGTTTAAAAAAGGTTTCTTTACAGGCTGGTTCATAGCAGAACAAAATTATTTTTATTTCTGAAATTACAAAGACTATTCACCCCGTACTACACTAGACCCAACCAAAATGCAATATAATATTGTAAATTGTGAGTCAGAATTAAGTAGGTACAAGTACCAAGATTATATTGTCATATATAATACCATGAGAGTGAAAATTTTGTCGGCAAAATTTTTCGATTGTCATGAAAGTTTGTTGCTTGGCAATTTTGCGAATGACATTTTTAATTAAATGAGCAAAATTACCTAAAAGCAACAAACTTGAATACGACAAGGGAAAAAATTTACCTTACAAAATTTTTAATTGAGTGGTATTCGACATGACTATTTCACGAGAGAAAAACTAAAAAATCATATGTTTAAACGTTTTATTTATTGCAAACTTCAATAATACAAAGCCAAAAAAATAATAACATTATGAAAAAAAAATTATTATTATTATTATAATTGTACGTTGTAGCATTATTTTGGGGATTGTTTTGCATCATAACCTGTGATGAATTTAAGTTAGAAACTGAGGATTCCTTTTCTTTATTTTTATTTTCTCTATAAGTTGGAAATGGTGTTCTTCATTTAATTGTAAATATGGTTTCAAAGAATGGGCAGAAGAATGTCCTGTAAGCATAATTACTTCTTGTTCACCAACTCCTTCTTTTGCTAATGCAGATATTGCAGAAGCTCTATGTGAATGATTGGTTATTTTTATTTTTTTTTGTGTCTATACCAATTGATTCTGCCGATATTTTCGTCCACTTTGAAATTGTATTAATTCCCAATGGTACATTTTTGTACCATATTCCTTTCTCCCAATTTGGATGTACTGTTAAAAATAATCTTGTTGTTGTTAGATAAGGATTGGATTCTCTTTTTTCAATAATTTTTAAAAATAAACGAACGGGACACAAATTGCTGTTAGAATTATTTCTTACCAGCCACTTACTGCCAGATAAAGCTTTTGATCCTCCTTGTGTCGTTTTGGAAAAGATTGGATTATATTCTACCCTGCCAGTAAAATTACCTTTATTATCATATTCTTTTTTAAAGTAATTAATATCACAATTAGCAGCTTCATTTCCACGCCATGCTAATTCGAACGAACATAAATGAAAAAACTTTTTTTGTAACCCATCAGGATTATCTTCAGAATAGCTTTCTACCATTTTCATTAATTCTTCTTTGGTAAACGCGTCAAAACTTCTTTTTCTGGTTTCAGGTTCAGCCTGAAGCTTTTTACGTTTTGTATCCCTGGCCAATCTAGCAAATTTATAGGTAATATCTTTAAATGGATCAATTTTGATGTTAAATTCTAGAAAATATTTTTCCTGAACCATTTGAGCAGTCGTATTCCAAAGTGTTTTCACACTAGCTTCAGTATAATCAGTTCCATCTCTTTTTTTCATGTAAAAACCATAATCTTCAAGAATTTTTGCTATAACTTGTTCAGAAGTATCCTTTTCTAACGTATAATTACGTGCGTCCAGAAACATTCTAAACTGTTCCCACGCAGACTTTTTTATCTTCATTGTATTTCGCGGTATACTTTGCTTAATTGTACTCTCTATTTCATTTATTGAATTATTTCCAAATCTTGTATTATTCATGTTAATAATACTTATTTAAATTTTTGAAACAGTTTTAATAATTTTTGGACAGTTAAATAAATAAATAAACAGCTTAGTTTCCTTAGAAACCACTAACAAAGATTTTATATTGAATTTTATACACATAGATTTGATATATTAAACGTCAAAAAATTGCCGCGACAAGACAAAAAATTGCCAGTTCAAAACCTTCAAATTTTGTCAGTTATCAATTTACTCTAGTGAAATAGTCACCACAATGGAATAGGCAAGTGGTGGTGCCACCGTTAAAGACCACTGGGTTTTGCCAAACAAACACCAATAACGCGTTGTGGACAATGCTCTGTATCTGTATCTGTAGAGTGGGGAGGGTGAGTGTAGGCTGACAGCACTTAGGCCACATGTGACCCATTGTACATCCTCCTAGGTCATCTTCCATCCTGTCCTTCCCAAGAAGGTGGACAGGTAACTAGGGAACATTTCCTTTATATAGGCAAGTGTAAGCCAAGATTCACCGAACACACACTCTCTTATTGACGATAACTCCGGACACTCGCATAAGACATACCTGACAGTTTCATCTTCCTGTTAACACATTCTGCATAGAGGTGTGTCCACTAGCCCCATAGTATGCATGTGTTTCCTTAGTTGACAGTGGCCAGTCAGAAATCCTACTGTTAAACGTAGGTTTTTCCAGGTCATCGCCAAATATTTCTTCGGCGCCAGCTTCCCAGATTCGCCCAGGGTTATCCTAGCAAGACTGCATCCTTTGATTCCATCCCATCTCTTAAGGAATTGAGCGTGGGTGTAACGTTTGGCTAGTTCCGCAATTGTCGAAGTTCTTAGGTCGTAGGTGTTACTGGGTCCTAAAATTTTTAGTACAGCCGCTTCCCTGGCTACAGAATCGGCAATGCGATTTCCTTTACTTCTGTCGGGCCCTTCAACCCACCTCAGGATAATATTGTTATCTGCTGAGGCGTTAGCTAAATCTTGGTGGCACTCTAGTACTAGCCCCGACAATGCTCCAATTCAATTACTTTTAGTGCATTAAATCATTATACACTCAGTAGTTATTCAATCACAATAAAATAGTTAGGAAATCTGCAGAGATTCAAATATATATATATATATATATATATATATATGCATCTTCAAATAATATCTATTTGTTATAAGTTCTGCAAAGTGATATTTCACTTTGATTGGCAGTTATATTATAATAGTCGGTGTTATTACAGAGTTGGGATGCCTCTATTGCATTATTATTTCTCGATAAAGACATGTCTATAGCAAGTGTGCTAAAGTTTCACCAACTCTTGTAACGGCGTATATAGTCAAATGTTTGATTTTACCAAGTTCTCCATGAACTGAGAGGCAATGATTGAAATTTATCATTCAACTATTCAACAGTGGTCTTTTTAATCTAATTCATTTGGTGCGTATTATTCAACAAAATTGTAGTATTAACTGGATAATATCATGGATGGAACCGTCAGATTCTGATGAAATGGAATTTTTATTAGATACATCAACTGTAAGTTTTTAACAAGTCCTTTTTATGGCTACAAATCATTCTTATAATGTAGAACTTGATCAATTAATCAAATTGAATAATTTAGGTTCTTATTTTTAACCAACTACACTGCACTGTCACGGCAAATTTATCACTTTTAAATTAGTGATGAGCAAATGCAAGACCAAGACCAAGACCCGGTTAGTCTTGGTCTTGGTCTTGTTCTTGCATACAAGTTCTTGGTCTTGGTCTTGCAGTCAAATAAGCGGTCTTTGTCTTGGTCTTGCACCAAGACTCTTGCAAGTCTTGCACTTTTTTTTACAAAAAAATGAATAAGAAAAAATAGTTTCTAAAATCATGAAAAGTAAAGAAAGGCACAGTCTTTCTCATTATAAAAATCTAGCGAAAGTTGAATACTTATTTACATGAAGAAGCGCTTACAATTTTGTTTTCAGACACGTTTTTGAATTTATAATGAGCTCTTCAACTATCAATATGATAAAAATACACTATAGTTCCGTCACTTGGAATTTTTTTACTTCGAAAGAGCTTCTTTCCTTCGATTACCATAACTTGGATGCCATTAATTAAATTATGCATAATTTTATAGATAATTATTCATGTCTCGGTCATGCTACAGAGACGGTATGTTCAAAAGATACTATCGATTGTAAACCACTTAAGCAAACAATTAATTTATTAATTATTTACAAGTATACAGTTGCATGTTTATTCCACGTTTGTTAGATTCGACAGTAATCAAGATACAATCGCGCGATGTCAACTGAATTGAATATTCGTATAAATTACCAATACTGTTTACATAAAAAATTGAGCTGTTTCGTTTTATATAAATATAATAAAGCACTCTTATTTGGAAAAAAAATGCCTAATATGTTGTTTGGATTACTTTGTAGAAAAATATAAAAATAAACAACGTCGAAAGTTATTGAGTGTATCTAATTTTATCCACCCCATGTATTATTTAGTTTTCAATACGTATAAGCTACCGGAAACACAGATAGGCGTAGTAAAATTTTAGGAATTCCAAAAATATTTCCCGACAGAAATATTTTGAATACTCAAGATAAAGTAATGTCGTAATTACGTTTCCTCATCTGCTGTCATATCCAGTAATTAAAAATCAAAAAATGAGGTACAGAAATTTTTGTTTATTTTTTTTGCTTTCATTGGTTACGTGGATAAGAATGAATAAAGAAATTTATTTACTTCCGTCACTAAAACCGCATCTAAACCACGGGTTTGACATCGCAAAACGACTCTTATAACACCAGTGAATTTCTTCACCTCTAGGCTAAATACAAGTAATCTGACATCAATTCTCAATACTCTAAGCTCTCAACATCCTGGCGCTATCTATGAGAAAATAGCTAAAGTAGGATTCGGCAACAGGTAGACATATTTACAGATATTGAGTTATATTATTATAGATAATGGTACAAAAACCTTCCTGCGCATTAGGACAATTATTATTTGGAAAAACCTTCTTTTATAATATGTTCTGTGGAACAGAACACAGAGTCAGATCCTGCAAATGCAATACGCATATATACACATATATACAGATGGCTCAAAAATGAAAGAAGGCTCAGGATGTGGAGTTTACTCCCGAGCACTAAGTATAAGGATTAAGTGGGGAATGGGAAACAATACCAGCGTGGTTAAAACAGAACTAGCTGGTATCTCAATTGCCACAAAAGAACTAACCAGAAAAGGAAGTTCTGGCAAAGAGATAACAATCTGCACTGATAGTAGACAAGCCCCATTAGCCTTGAACAGACATCAGAGCTAGTATCAGAGTACCATCAATTTAGCTAACGTTTCGATAGATAATCCCTGAGGTGGGTTAATGGGCACGAAAGGTGTGAAGGCATTGCCGATTCTTTAACAAGTGAAGCTGCTGTACTAAGACTTTAAGAACAGGTGACACCTACGACCTTTTGCATAACTAGCCAAACGTTATACCCATGCTCTAAAGAGATGAGATGAGATGAGATCAAAGGTTGCAGTCTTGCCAGGATCACCCTGGGCGACCCTGGGAAGCCGGAGAAATATTTGGCGATGACCAGGAAAAACCTACGTTTAACAGTAGGATTTACGACTGGTTACTGTCAACTAAGGAAACACCTCCATACTATGGTGCTAGTGGACACACCTCTATGCAGGATGTGTGTATCCGGAGTTATCTTCAATAAGAGAGTGTGTGTTCGGTGAGTCTTGGCCACACCTGCTGATATAAAAGAAGATGTCTCCTAGTGACCTGTCCACCTTTCTGAGAAGGACAGGATAGGCGATAACCTAGGAGGACAACTCTTCGGAGGGATGTACAAAGGGTCACATGTGGCGTAAGTGATGTGAGCCTACACTCACCCTCCCTACTCTACAGATACAGGGATACAGATGCTCTGCGATACTTTGATGAGAATGTATGTTCATCATTTGCTAGAACTGTATGTGTCAATGTCTATAAACAAAAATTGGATAAATATTTTAAAAAACTTACCAATATTAAAACAGTCGATTATCTGAAACATAAGAATAATTTATTTGAATACCAGGTAGCGAACAAAAAATTAAAATTAAGGTCGTTCAAATAAAGTTGAATTGATAAAAAGAAATATAAAGATATAAGACAAATACTATTCAAACTTTTGTAAAGGTACAACAGATGTAGATGTTTTATAAATCATGATTTTTCCCACTTTGTAGTTCTCTGAAAAGGAATATAAAGATTGACGAAAACTTAGAGCGAACTATCCTGTTAAAATCACGGCTTAGTTGTTTTGTGCAGCAAGGGTGTTTGATAGAGCTCGCTGAGCACATTCGTATAGCACAGCTAAATAAAATATCAACGATCGCGCGAAATAGGTTCGTTATTCCACTGATGTACTTTACTTACGAGAAGTATGCAGCGCGGGTGTTTGAAAGAGCTCGCAGAGCACGTTCTTATCACACAGCTATTTAAAATATGAATTCGCGCGAAATAGGTTCGTTTTTCCACTCGAGGACTCTACTTACGCTGTTTGGCTGTGGCTTTTTTATTATTATAACAATGCGAATGCCTTTTGATAAAAGGAAATATTTGTTCCCAAAATTTCGTTCACACACTCTGTATAACTTGAATAAACCTCTCCGATATTGTATAAAATTAATCCAAATGTGATATATCAAGTTTTTATGAATCTTCACTAAGCAATCTTAAATTATTGCTTGGAGAAAATGAAGACATCAAAAAAAACATCACACGTGGTATTATATCAACCTATCATCGTCTATTAAACAAGATGATAAACATTCTTGCTCTCTTGAAACGTATAATTATCATTTGGCCACTTTCGAGATTGTAATTTACTATTTAGGTATCAAAATATAACGTGTGAAGATAATAATGTTATTTTTAAATGTAAAAAATTGATAAAACATTTATGTGGGAATGACAAGTTCGGAAGATTAATCGGGCCATTTTATAATTTCTTCGGGTTATTCGGGTTCAACGGGCACCTGGGAATATCGATAACTAAAAATAGCGAAGATTTCGGAACGTTTGATCAAGATTACAGGAAGAGGCACGTTTTTAATGCAACCGCTACATCGATTGGGAATTCGACGTCTTCTATTTTGAAAAGACCGTCGGCAGAATAATAGTCCAGTAAGATTTGAACTACGAAAAAGCTAAAGTGCCAAGTATGTAGTGATGATAATTAGAAAAGGGACTTTTTATTAACAATATTAACAATATGATTGAACGTTAATTCTTCCTGCTTCCTTGGATTTTTTCAATTTATGAATATTAAAAGATGAACACTTTTCCAAATTTGTTATGGGATTCTTCAAGCTCTGGCAGCGTTGTACGAAAACCATAATTACCTTCTTCAATTGACTGATATTGATTTATCTAGTAGCGTTGGTATTGTCAGTGACCTGTTTTTTCAGTTTTATTTGGTAAAATAGGTACCGCACGCCATTTCTACGTTTATGACAGATACCGCCATGTTTCCTCGCTTCTTACCGATGCCCCGTAGCTTCAAATAAACTTACCAAACTATATACCAGCTCTTGGGACCACAGAGAAGGTAGTCCGAGGGAAAATACAAAAATGGGTACAAAGCCAACATAAACTTCAGTGGAGGGACACTCCAAAGCAAGTACATAGTAAAACCTCCATAGGTGACACATGTGTAAAACGGGCCGAAGAACTACTGAATATCAGTAGGAATAAGCTAAGAATTATTACAGGTGATTTAACGGGTCTAACCCGGTAAAAGATCACCTGCATAAGATAGGAACCGAGACCGTAACCCATTTCTTATCTGACTGTGAGGCACTGGATTAGCAATAAATACCTAAAAAATATTTAATGTGGCCTGTTTGCTTTTGAAGAGGCAAATTCCCTCCTCTTCAAGGATATTTTTTCAAAATTCCTTAAATATTAAAATGTATTAAGTTATTAACAAAAACTAAATAATATCTTTCATCATCTTAATTTGTTAATAACAATTGCAATTTTGCTAATACATACTTCGAATGAGACATGCTTATATTTTTTGGAATTTCATCACGTTTTTGAACTTGTTGACTAGACTATACTTGAAACCAACGAAAATAAAATCATATTGTCGAAATTAGTATTATTTATATCATAAAAACGTTTATTATGTTTCTGGTTATTTTTAGGTAGCTGTTACATTAATGATAATATTACTAGACAAAATTAAGTCCGCCAAATTCTACCCTCATTATCCAGATCAATTTAGTCTTTAGAAACACAGCAACATGCAATTATCCACCTTTTTGTCGCTAATTGTTATAAACATTAACAAGAATTTTAAAAAAAAATTCTTGTATCGTGTACAAATGGATATTTACGTGACACAAAAATTCAGGTAGATATTAATAATGAGAATATAATCGCGCCACTACTGATGACTAATTTCAACGTTATTTTGACAATATGTAGGTAATTTTTTTCTTCCTACAAATAATAAAACATTAACTTTCGACCTCGAAACAAAAAAAATGAATGTACCAAAATTAATATGGTTCGTAATTGATGTATACAGGGTTTCTACCAAACATAGATATTTCCAAGTATCCTAAACTATGTACTTACCGAAGAGCGTCAACAATGAAAAAGTTGCAAATAAAATTTCATACAATATAACGAAGCCATATAGCCATAACTCTTCTGCAGAGTAACAGGAAACTTTGTTAGAGATGGAGAAATGATGGAGTCAGAAAATTTCATACAGATTGAGGAAAAAAAACAGGGAAATATTTATCCAAAATTTGTAAGTAATGTTTTAATTCTACCTACTATTAATATTCATATAAATAAGTACAGGGTCCCCAATCCAACATGATTTTATGTAAGAAACACAAAAAGTATAATATTATTTTCCTCGAAAACGGTTCATGATATCGATTTGAAAGTTGAAAGAAGAGAACATTTTTCATGGAAATTATCTTGAATTTTTCAAATTTTCAAATTTTTTAATAAAAATACCTCACACGCTTGTGATGGATCTGAAAAATAGTTATTTGCGTAATTAGTGGGATATGGACATTATTAACGCACGCACGCACGCACGCACGCACACACGCACGCACGCACGCATACGTCATTATGACACTGAAAGTAGTGTCAAATCGTACCCGTTATATAATAGTTGTAGATAAAATTTATTTACAGCAAACGACTGGTTTGTAACTGTTTATTGATTATACCAAGTTTGAATATTTCAAGTAACGGTATTTTTGAATAATTTGAAAAACTCATATGAGGACCTCTTCTTCAAAGGGCTGTAGCTCCCCTAGGAAGCATTTTCGGATTAGGGTAATTTGAGCTAAATCGACTTAAAATCACCTCTATAGTAACTGTAGTTTCCGTTTGGCAGGAGAGTTTCTGGACACCCTGTATATGACAGATATGTGACTATATATGGAAGAAGTTGAGTGAAGGTTTACCCTCATCTTGATTGCGTCATTCATTATCAGAACCCTTTGAAAAGTTTTTTTTTTCGATCTTTTAGTTTCAAGAGTTCCAAGTTTATAATTTACTGCCCGCTTGACATATTTATTGTAAACAAGGGGGATTTTCGAGCATTGAAAGCCTCTTCCGTCCCTTATATATAATTTTAATGCGATTATACTTGTCACAGAATGTTAATAAGCTTAAATGTCTTAATAGAAGACCGGAGAGTCGGCAGAACTTTTATGAACAGTGAAAATGTGATTTTATGGTTTCATGAATTTCAACGAAGTTATTATTTCAGTAAATTACTTTTTAAATTCCTTTCATTATAAATTATTTGGACCAATAAAGAGTAAATGCGTTGTAAATTTTGTTAGGGTATGAAGACCAGATGAGATTTTATTAATAATTGTGAACTTTGCCGATATAGTTTGTCTCAAAATATATCGTCTTCATTTTAGACGGCAATCATCTAAATACGAGTTTCTTAAAAGAATTTTCCCTGAAATGAAACTCAACAACATTGAGTAACAACACAAGGGCGGGTCTGGTTATAGTTAATTTAACTTAATACCATTTAATAATCTCTCATTTAGGAGCAAAAAAAGTTTAGAGAAATGTTATTCACAAAGGATGAGTGATGAAAATGCAAAAAAAATATTTGTGGCCATATGATTTATTGCAATTGGCCCATTAATTTTATGATTGCCGGCAAAAGCGAAGATGATTTACTTTGAGACAAACTATAACTAGAAATTTTTATAAAACAATCCGGTCCTTGGTCACTTATAATGGTGATTCTCGGGTTTTACAACTCAAGGGTCTAATTGGTTTCATTATAATCGTTCAACCAATACCATTTAGCGTGAAACTCACTATTGTTGGGAGGGTTTAGATATCACGTTAAGATCACTCATGAAGCTTGTAAGCCTCGATGAAGAGTTCGAGAGGTGGTAATCGAGTTTTGGTAGAGTTTTGAAGAAAGTGTCTTGGGACATTTATGATCGGAACAAGAATCTCAATTTTACCTTCTTCGCGTGCAAAAAAGAAGACGTTAGTGATAATTTTAGATTTTTTGAACCTCTCAGAAGAAATCGTAAGGCATGGAAGACTGGATAGGGAGATCTAAGGAGGGTGTCTTTGCTTGAAAAATTTCAATAAATGAACACTTGTCTGCTTTGTGGTTATGTCTTCCATGGGAATAACAAGGCATTGGTTATGCACTTCCAGAACACTTGCCCAACATACTTTGGTAGACTCCGTTTCACATAAGAAGAATCCTCGTGAAGTTAGCCAACTGTCTTGCGCAGAAGCCAAAATCGGTCTTGTTTATCTATGTCGCTTCGTACGATCCTTTCATGCCATTGGCGTTACAAACGACAGCCAATTTATCATTATTGTGTCAATTCAACAATATGGCGCTGGTTTTAACAATTTCGCGCATACGACTGCAACTTCACGTTGGTTCTTCTTACGTGAAACGCAATCTAGTGGTGGAGGGTTCATATTTGTGCTTGAGTTCGAAGAAGAAATCCGTTTGTTATTGCATGAGGATCTGTATCTGTAAAGTGGGGAGTGTAGGCTCACAGCACTTAGGCCACATGTACCAATTGTACATCCTCCCGAGGAGTTGTCCTCGTAGGTCATAGTCCATCCAAGACTCACCGAACACACACTCTCTTATTGACGATAGTTCCGGACACTCGCATAAGATATGTCTGACAGTTTCATCTTCCTGTTCACACATCCTGCATAGAGGTGTGTCCACTAGCCCCATAGTATGGAGGTGTTTCCTTAGTTGACAGTAGCCAGCCAGAAATCCTGCTGTTAAACGTAGGTTTTTCCTGGTCATCGCCAAATATTTCTTCGACACCAGCTTCCCAGGCAAGACTGCATCCTTTGATTCCATCCCATCTCTCAAGGGATTGAGCATGGGTGTAACGTTTGGCTAGTTCCGCAATTGTCGAAGTCGTTAGGCCGTAGGTGTCACTGGGTCCTAGAATTTTTAGTCCAGCCGCTTCCCTGGCTAAAGAATCGGTAAAGCGATTACCTTTACTCCTGTCGTGCCCTTTAATACACCTCAGGATAATATTGTTATCTGCCGAAGCGTTAGCTAAATCTTGGTGACACTCTAGTACTAGCTCCGATATAACACGTTGCTGTTCAAAGCTAATAGGGCTTGTCTACTGTCAGTGCAGATTGTTATGTTTTTGCCAGGAATACCTTTTCTGGTTAGTTCTTTTGTGGCAATTGAGATACCAGCCAGTTCTGTTTGAATTACGCTGGTATTTTTTCCCATACCCCACTTAATCCTTAGGCTTAGTGTGTATTGTAAGAGGATACTATACTTTGGATATGTCAACCTAGTTCAAACTGAACTGAATGGCATCCAAAATGTGTACTAGCAGTCTATACAAAACATATTTTAGGTGAAAAACTGTATCTTTTATTCCTGCGTAATAGACTTTTTGTCTCTCTGGATAAACATGTGAGGATCCTTATAACATATATGAGGAATTTAAAAAGTTTTGTATTTTTTGACAGAGTAACCATTGAAACCTCATTTTTTTCTCTCTCTCTTTCACTCACCCGACTCCGTCTGGGATATTGTTTTCAATTCACTTGTCTCAACTTAACTGGATTAAAGTTGTTTTTCACAAAATCGTTCGAGACAAACAGAAGTACTTAAAATATTACCGTCAATGAATTAATTTAAACTCCGTAAGAGTTTTCTCAACAATATGGAAAGTTGAGAAAGAAGAAGAAAAAAACGTAATTGGTGATTGTAACCGTTTCATAACTTTAATACAGTTTGCAGATCCAATCAGTAAAGTTGGATGGAAATGACTTTCTTTTTTGAATGTCTCGAAAAGAAAAATGCATATTTGCAGAACGAACGACTAGTTAAATAAAATAAAATCTAAATTTCTTTTATTAAAAATTATGCAGCCTTAAAATTTACCTCTAGGTATATCTAGTTAATGTTTAAATCATTATTTTGTGAAAACTTTTATAAAATGCTGTCTTATTAGTATTACAAATAACGGTCTATTTTCTTTTTTTTCTAGCTTGGGAGATTCTTGATAGTAGTAAGACGTCCTATATCGAAATCATCCAAATTAGTTTTTGCAGCAGTGACAGTCTTCAATCAACTCCATTTCACGATCAATTTTTCAAACACTGCTTAAACTGACACCCGTTGTCTATACAACACGCTCCTTTACTCCAAGCTTCTTTTCTCATAAAATGAATAATATTAGCTAAAACTTCCTATGTTTGACTATTTAAAATATTGCCCAAGAATCTTGCTTGAAATTCCATTATTTTATTAATAATTTTTCCTAGACTGTATGTAGATGTTTGCTCGCTTCTAACTGCTCCTGGACAGTCTGTCCGCACGACGAATGCGCAACGTTTTCAAACTTGCAGGTCTGTCTTAGTGTGGATTTATGCAAACAATTATCAATTAGTATTTAACAATTAACATTTAGCAATTATAAGTTAAACTACTCATTTCACTATGACTCCATGTATGCAGACAATTATAACAATTATCATTTATCATTTAACAATAGGGTACCAGCATAAATTTTGCTATTAGTGGGAATTGACGCTTTATCAGGTCTCCTAACACCTTGCATGCCTATTTTTTCAAAAAAATATAAACTTTACTTTTAAAACGTCATAAAGATGGCTGCCCCATGGTATGACGTCATTTGTTTACGTTCTTATTCGCTCTGAGTTCTTGTGACCTAATTTGTTTCTGAAAGCTTTAAAAATGGATAAAGCCGAAAAAAAAACTTTGTATTCCAAGTATTGCATTGTTCCAGTGTGTAAATCAACGACTATTAAAACTCCAGACAAAATATTTGTTACTTTACCTGGTGGCGCAAGCAAAAATACACTTAAAAGAAGGGCATTGCTTTTGTTTGTGAAGACCATTTTAATGTAGGTACCTACTTCTATGCTGGTAATTTTTATTCTTAAATAGTTTGAGGTTATGTACCTATATGTCTAGGAATCAACCATAAAAACATCATTTTCTTACGACCACACATCGAAATATGGTTGGTATATATTATATAAATAAAACATAGTTTAAATCGTACTTACGATAATGCTTTAACTCCTCTTATTTCCTCTGCATTAAAGCAGCTGTTTGACTTCATAAATTCAAGCAGCATAAATTAGTGTACTTTGGGTAAGTTATCAGTTTGTGCTTTTACAAAACCTTCGCTAGCTATATCTTTACTCACAAAATATGAAAGAATCGTCACTGAACACTGAACTAGTAAATAAAATATATTCTTCCAAAAGTTTCAAAATATCCTCGGAAATATCGAATATTTATGACCACTTTCCACTTTACGTTGACTTTTAGAAATAAAAAAAAGCACACACAAACACGTAATAGTCTCAAACAAACATATAAATGATATTTTTACGTCAATGAAGCAATTAATTGTTAATTAAAATACAATACAAACACACAACTACACATAACCTAATGCAATACCGGCCATATTGACATAAGGAAACACAAGAGATATGAAATCACACGTATCATCGGTAGCGTTCGGAAATCCTCGGGTTGTGGTCGGAAAGTGCATTGAAATTTGAATTTCATTTTAAAATTTGGGAGTAATTTCCAATGGAAACTGGTTTATTTCCTATTATTAGTAATTTTTGATCATATTTACTATTATAAATTAATATCCAAGCAAAATATGAAATATGTGTGTACTCTATTACGAAGTTGGCCAACTTTTAACTTTCTTAAATTAAATGTACTGAATTTTCATCTAGTGCGCAACTAGTACGCAGATCCTTACTTTTTTCATAGAAAAGCGGTTTACTTAGGTTTATGTTGTGTGTTTGTTTATTTTCAAGTTGTACTAATCAAAGAAAAAAAGTCTTCAATTCTACTATACATCTTCAAAATTGTTCCAATGTACAAATAGACATGAAAATGTAGGGTTATTGTAACTAGAATCTCGGGCTTGTGCGCATGCTTACTATTTTCTCTTTCTATAATTGTGTCTGCATAAACGATGGCAGTTTTACTAATTGTTAAATGATAAATGTTAATTGTTAAATGCTAATTGATAATTGTTAAATGTTGCTGCATAACTCCACACTTACTGTATCATTGTTGTCACAAATTCATTGGTCACGGTCTTTAATTACGTAAAAGGAAGCTAATGCCCAAAAAACAGATCCATAGAATAGTCTTGATACATCATGGAAATAATAATAGAAGCAATTTCTTTCAGAGGCGTAGTGTTGGGATTATTTTACATCGTATGTTCACATAGTGCATGTTATTCGATATTTATAGAAAAAAGAAGAGATTATAATGTAATTATGGACTACTACACACAATATATGATAGTAAAATGCTTTGTAATATTATGAGCTAAAACTTGAAGAGATGCTTTATAAAATCATAATACTTATGTATAAAGTCGGGGAAGGAATGTAATTTATTATTTAATCGACAGATATATCAAAGCACTTTATGTAGGTATTCATAAAAATCTCCATAACAATATATTTACATTAGAAACGACAGTACAACGAACTGACAATAAAACCGTATCATCCATGTGTCTTTTTTATGGGTTCAAATGACCGTTTGCTACAAATGACTTAATTAGAAATGCTAGTAAGCTGACCCGACGCTACCCATTAGGTGTCATTTCGATTGTCAATTAGATA
>CAJUYG010000274.1:0-11773 GCA_910591675.1 Galerucella calmariensis | reverse complement strand
TGAATGCACCTTTCGTCTTATGATGGCCTTTTCGTCCTCATCGATCGGTATTGTTCGCCTTTTAATGATTTATTACTATCAACCAATTTCAAATCGAGTATACCTACCTACCTT
Source organism: Galerucella calmariensis (assembly GCA_910591675.1). NCBI lineage: Eukaryota > Metazoa > Arthropoda > Insecta > Coleoptera > Chrysomelidae > Galerucella > Galerucella calmariensis. Next base: position 11,659 of record CAJUYG010000274.1, on the reverse strand, counting down.
TTTCGTAACAACCTGAAGTAACATTGTGTATTAATTGTTCCCGGAATTCTCGGCATAATTATTTTTACCTGTTATGACAATAATTATTACTATAAATAGGGTTCAAACCGGCACGTCAGGTAGGTGCGCCTATGGAATTGGCTGCTAAAAATGATTTATTACTATCAACCAATTTCAAATCGAGTATAGGTGTTATGCCCTAGGATTCTGAATTGCTGTGCAGGGAGGTTTCTTCTTTCATACCACAGAATCTACATTTTTCTTCCTTCACTATTTTGAGCCTATTCAGGTACCCGATCAGGCGGCAATATCCCTTAAGGATCACTGTTAACAATGTTAGTGCAGCTTTACTTTGACATATACATTCATTTGATCTCAACGGGTTGAATCACCCAGCAGAATCTTTGATTGTCTAAGACCTATCATATATTTCCTATGATCAGATCTCCTCTTTTTTCCACCTTCGCTTATTTCTTCGAATATTAAATTGGGAGCTGATGCCGCAGAAGAGTCCCGGCCCCCAAAATGGTGTTTCAGTCCTCTTCTTTGACTCAATATACAAAAAAAAGGAGATATTTTATTACAAATATTAAAGCCCTATTGGAATATCCTGAATTTTTTTCCATTTGAGATCAGTAAAACCAGGGAATGCTATATGTGCAGATCTTCACAATTGTTAGTTAAGAAGACAGTTCAATAGTGTGGACCGACCCTATATTTATCTGTCCATTGATGACTTCATATTGTGGATCTCTTAAGTGACTTCTAATTTCTAATTCTACAATTGATAACCGTTGGATATAGCTATTTGTTCTATTGTCTCACTTTCTCTATCATAATTTTATGTTACATAGGATTGGCTGTAGGGTGGAACAGCACAGGTACGGAGAAAAGAAGAAGCTGCCTATCTACCTGATCGAATATAAGAAGGAAGACGCCGAAAAACTCCAGAAGATCCAATACATCTTGTCAGCCAAAGTGAGACAAGAACCAGCAATAAGAGGAAGCGGACCCACACATTGCTACAGCTGCCACCACGGCCACATGGAGATAAGATGTGTGAGATTTGGAGGCTCACACAGATCAGATGACTGCGAGAGACCAACTACCAGACCAGCCAACTGCAAAAGAGACCACCCAGCCAACTACATAGGATGCCCAGAAGCACCTAAGAGGAAGCCAGAAGCTCCAAAGAAGACAGCAGAAGCAACAAGGACAATACCAGGAATGAGCTACGCCAGCGCAGCAAAGAGGACAACCACGCTGCCCAAGGAGCAGCAGGACATCTTTGAGATGATGAAGCTCTTCTTTACTCACATGGAGGAGATGAAGAACTTCTTCCAGAACTTCACCAGGACCAATTGACGAACCTGCGAGATCAAAACGAAGACAGTACGTAAGTATGCGTAAGTATACTAACCTTAATTTCAGATCACTTACCTAGATTTCCTGCCTGTCCCCAAAAAGACCTGCAAGAAAGCTAGTAAGGACAGCTTTAGCAAGTGGATCCACTCTCTAAGGTAATCCTTAGTCGTAATTAAGTCGGCTAAAGATGTACTTTTTTGAGGCAGCGACATACACACACCACGCGAGCGACGAAAAATCAAGAAGACCAGTAAGAGAAAAGTGACTATCACTACCTCGAGAAAAACAGAAGAAAGCCAGAATTTTTCCATAAACCATGAAAAGAAGATGGACAAGCCCAACAGATCGGACTGAGGCCTCATCGGAAGAGATAAGGGGTGGAGGAATGTTCTTCCCGGGATTCATTGCTCCTAGAGGAGTGCATCCTGGAAGGGACGGGTTTGATAGAGGTGTGTGTGTGTGTTGACGTTTGGCATTGTCTGAATAAATTTTGTGGTATAGGTAAGACACTGACCAGCAAGGAGCTTATCGTAAACCAATAATAATTTAGTTGGGCGATCACTCGCCATAACGTTTGTCGCTTGCAGTACAAGATACTGAAATTAATATTGTTGTACCACCTGTATAATCAAGTTGCATAGCTACAGTTTCAATCCAACTCTATCCCTCATCTCGTTAAGTGGTTCTAAAGAGGTGACAATACACAGATCGTATAATTACAGTGAATCTCTCTCTCTCCAGTGAATAGTTTGAAAATAATTATCGGACAAGGGTCAGCAGTATAATTTAAGGGTCTGGTAAGTATATAGTTATATACAGTTTAAGATTCTCTGGGTGAAATAGAACAAACAAGTCTACGTGTCTAAATGCATTTATACAGTGGCTTAATGATTAATTGTATGTATTTTATTACTGCTGATTTCAATTATTCACACCTTACTGATATATGTACTGGGAATGCAATCAGAATTAGATCATTGTTATTGTTACATGTGTGTAATGGAACGAACTAAGATCATTAATAACATTCGTTATAAGTTTAATTTGTCCTTAAAACCGCGTAAATGCTACAATCTTTCAATCGTTGCTAAATGATGAATGATTTTTAATAGTATTTAAACATTCACTTTTAATAACAAAAATATATTTTAAGAAATTTATATTTTGTTGTGATTCTTTCACTCATGTTGTTTTGGTTGTCTTTTTAAGCTATCTTAGATTGTAGAATAGATTAAAAAAATCTACTCTCGATCTGATTTTTGAACTGCAGAAGATTTTCAGAGCGTTTTATTCTTAAATTCATGATTGAATTGTTTTTTTGACAGTTTCAATAACATTCTCAGCATAGAGACAGATGTTTTTTATGCCCAAAGTATCTCCATAAGGTTCTGATTTTGATTTATTTTTCTCTCCCATAAATCTACTAGTTTATCTCCTTTTTTTCTTCATAATTCACTGCTCTGCTATGTATAAACCATTTTTTTCTAATGCCTTCACATAGACTTTAGACTTTTTCCCGGGTGTTGATCAAACTTCTTTTGAAGCTATTTTGTGGGATCATGACAAATCTCCCATTTATTTTTTCAAATGCGGGACAACTAGAAGTATTGAAACATTGTTAGCACACTAATTGTTTTGTGCTTTCATGTATTAATCCATCGATTTTCAATTTGCATTCGTCAATGACTTTTGGATAATCATATTTTTATGTCACTGAAAATGGGAATTTCAATTCAATACGATAGTCGAAATGCGATTTTTATTGTACAGGCTTGTACCAACAGGGTGTGGTCAGGAACCAAACACTCTAAAAGCTTGGAAGAACCCCAATAATCTTTCAAGCGGAAATTCACGCCATGAAAGTGTGCCTAGTTCAATATTGACAAAAGGATGTTGAAGAAAAAGGATCATCATAATGTGGGATAGTCAGGTAGTCATTAATGTACTGAGCAATTCAACCAGAGACTAGAGACGAGTTTCGAAAGGAAAATGCTTCAAGATCTCCATTTCACAGAAAGGAAAAAGCCAAAAAACATCCTGAAGGAAAGAAGAGAGCGGTGACTTCAACCACCAAAAAGAAAAACAGCAGCTTGAGCCGGTTTCTGCTGGGACTAATACTCTAGAGTCTAGAGGAAGGAGAAGATCTAATCAATATTAACATATTCAGGCGAAACATCTGAGCCTGATGTAAATGTATTTCTTCCTCTACAAAAAAACACCACCGGTTTTTTTAATATGCTCAAAAATGACTTAAAAGCGTAATTTTCAAAGGTCGCTAGCTCCTCTAAGAGGAGTTTTTGGTAAATGAGGATAAACATAAATTAACATCTGGTATAGTACATTCAATAGCGTCATCGTTTGTGACGTATATCCGAGTTTTGAGTGTGTCGTATATTTTATTTGCTATTTTGACATATAGCCAAGACGTAAGACACATTGCCGCTACAAAAGGTACGTCTGCATCCTATTTCGAATGTTATAATGTCTCCCGATTGGTAGGTCGCGCTTGCGCGTATTCTGAACATCTACTAATCAAATTTTTCAAGTCAAAGTTTAAACGATTCATTATTGTGATATTTTTATTGGGATTAATCACTGACCTGCCTTTTTTTAAATTTCTTCCAACGTAATAGAAGGACATTACAATCGATTTCGCACTCTAGTAGTGAACTCTAGTAGTTTCCGTTTGGAAGGGTATATTCTGGAAACTCTGTATTTATATACTTCTTAATATTTAGAAGTTCTTTGAATCCCTACGTGAGTCAGTGGCGGAGCAGACAATGTAAAGCCATGTCCACACCAAAGAAACACAGAGGAACATTTTATTGCTGGTTGCAGCAACCTGTTTATGGAAACAGAAACAATGGCAAAAGTTCCGTAAATATTCTGTCTACACCAAAGTAACGTTTTGTCCACACCAGTGCAGTATGTGATCCTAGTTTCTAAACAATGTGGTGCGACGAAGATGTACAGGCAGCAGCAGCTGCAATTGTAATTATTTTACAAAAACAGAAAAAACTAATCTGTAAATCCGAAATTCACATGGTTTCATACGTCCTCTAAGTTCATTAAAGAAAGGCTTCACGACTCAAGTTCGAGTGAGGAACAAGCAACAACATGTCCACACTTATAAAAATACCGTTGAGAAACAAAAAATGTTTACAAATGTTTCGATATCTCCTTTGATCTTTGCCGCTAAATATGGAAACAAGCAACTTATAGGAACTTTTGTTGCTGCAACAGTAAACAACGAGGAACTTGAATAAACTTTTGGCAACATTCAGAAACAAGTTCCAGGAACAAGCAACATAAACATAATGTTCCTATGTGTTGCTTTTGGTGTGGACGTGGCTTAAGATAATAAAACAATATTTTCAAGTCACGTAGTTTTTATTTTGGTCATTTATGTTACTTATGTCGTTAATTATCTATGTCATCGTATAGCCACTCCATCTCTGACGAAAACCTTGATATGGACGTTCTTGTTTTCTGAAGTGGGCTATCAAGAGAGACATATTTGTTAAGATTATGTTTTACGGTATTTCAATTCTATGATAATATATTGGAATTGTTGACAATCCTGTGTATCAGAAATATTTTTGGTAATTTGAGAAGAGAAAAGGATTTCAGTTTATTGTAGACATCTACCATTGAATTTGTATTTAGTAGACTTCCTGTTCATATGTGCCGTAACAACAAGATCCTATTACACTTACTGCACTAAACAACGTTTGCTAATGATTTTGCAATTTTGCAGTTTTTTTTTATAAAAATAGTTAATAACCCAACTAATAGCACAATTTTACACCGACTCTGTCGAGTTAAATAACACATGGAAAACCAAGCAGATATCTGTGCAGCTAATCTGCATACATACCCTATAATAATTCAAGGATAATTGGCCTCTTTCCTGTGTATAAGATCAGGCTTTTTGATATCTGCTATGCTTGAGAAAGAAATACAACGATATAAAAACGGTGAGTTATATTTGAAAGAATTTTTTATGCCGGCATTAGACCTTTCAAGGATAAAAGTTAAATTACTATTTCTTTAAGATCTTCATTATGTTTGTAGATATCTTACATCGGCAATATAATCTTGAGAATAACGTTTTGTTAGCTAGTGAAAAGAATAAAATGTAGAAATGAGAATGGTAAAAATGTTGTCCCTACTAGGAATACGTAAACAATAAATTACAAGAACATAATAAATTGAATGGTGAGTGTAATCCAATAAAACAGAATTTTAATGTTGGGTTTAAGTTTCTAAATTCAACTAAAACATATAGGCCAGACAGTATGGGTCATTTTAGACCAAAAGTACAAGTAATTAGCAATACGGCTTGTTTTTTTTCATAAGTTCCTTAAAGTATATACTTTAATATAAAAAATGTTCACCAGTCTATCGATTTCCCAAATCAAAAAACTTTTTTTTCGAAATTCTTCAATATTTCGCGCTGGGAGGAAGGTAGAGGAAAATAAAAAATACCAGCGTGTAAAGGAAGTGTTTTGCAATAAAAAAGATTTCTTGCGTTTTTTTCGTCCGATCAATGGTTTGTCCGTAAACTAAGTATGTGTTCAGCAACCGCGCGACTCTGTTGCACGGTGGAAGACCTACTATCTGAATTGCGGAAAAAATATAAATGTTTAATCAGAATTTTTTTCAATCTTTGGTAGAGTTAAGGCTGTATCTAAATAATAAATAAAAGGTAATAAATTAATTTTTACATATTTTTATTGGAAAAAGGTATGCAATAAATTATATCTTTAAATATTATATTAATCATCTTTTATACCTTTTCACTATTTACATCTGTTCGTTGAATATTAATCTTTATATACAGGAGTATCGTTTTATTTTGAAAAAATTATTATTATTATTAAAGTTGCAGGACTTAATATATATATTTTTTTGTAAATTCAAGATTCCTTAAATTTACAAGATAATGAAAAGTGTCTTATATCATAATTAGGAAAAATTAATTATCCGTAAATTTTATTTTTGGAACAGACCTCCTAAATAACAGTTTCCATTCTTCGAAAAATTGATTCAATGCCACCTTATTATATAATATATTTTTTATTGATACTTGATTAGAATATACACATAGATTCAAAAGTTTTGCATCACCTTCTTCGGATGCGAAGGAAATTTTTTGCGCTAACAATTTTTTGTTGGCTTGTTTATCATTTCAATATGTTCCATATTTTTTGCAATATACAGATGTTTACAGTTTTTTTTGTAAGATAACATTTTTAGTGCGATCATTTTAACATTCAAGGCATTTGATTTTTACGATTTTAAGTGCAAACATGAATCGTCAAGTCATAAGTGAGATTGACCGTGCAAGAATAGTGGCTTTAGTTGAAGAAGGTCATTCTCAAAGGTTCGTAGCAAACAGAGTTGGCGTTTGGCAAAGTGATGTGTCTCGTGTATGGAACCGGTATCTCCAGACCAATTCTCTTCGTGATAGACCTAGAAGCGGTAGAAGGCGTGTTACTAATTAGCGGCAGAACCGCTAATCTACTTAACTATCCGAAGAAACCCGGCCATGGCAATACCAGCACTCCAAAGAGATATGAGACATGCATTAGAAGTTCAAGTATCGATCTGGACATTACGAAGAAGAATACTTGCGACAGGTTTGAGGTGTCGCCGACCAATAAGAGTGCCCAGACTACAACCTGAGCACAGAGTTCGCCGACTACAGTGGGCTCAAGAACACGCGGCCTTGCCTGAAGAATTTTGGAATTCGGTGTTTTTTTCCGACGAGACAAGGATTTGTTTGGTACAAGATAGCCATCGAATACGTGTGTGGCGGGATCCAACGAGAGTTGCTCAGCTTGCCCATGCTCGCCCCGTGCCGCCCTTCAGAGGAGGAAGTGCTATGTTTTGGGCTGGTATCATGTTAAATGATCGCACAGAATTAATTCATGTGGAGGAAACGATGACTGGTGATAGGTATCTCAGAGAGATTCTACATCCTCATGTGAGACTATGGCGCGCAGCTGTTGGCAATTCCTTCGTTTTTATGGACGATAATGCCCGACCTCATCGGACCAAAGCTGTAAATGAGTATCTTGAAACTGAAGGGATCAATCGTTTGAACTGGCCTTGCCTATCACCTGACATGAATCCCATAGAATATGCTTGGGACATGCTTGCCAGGGCAGTGGCAGCACGCAGAAATCCACCCAGGAGTGTACAAGAGCTTGTTCATGCGGCCCAAGAAGAATGGCGAAATATTCCTCAACAGAATATCAATAATTTGGTAAACAGCATGGGCAGGCGACTTCAAGCTTGCATAAATTCCAGAGGTGGAAATACTCTTTATTAAAAGTTCTCAGGCAGGTTCTCACTCAACCTTTTCTTTAAAAAGAATCAATTTGTATTTAATTTATTTAATTTCTAAGAATACTTTTCATGTTTAAAGCATGTATATTATTGGATAATAAAAATTTTCGACAAATATACACGTTTTTTTTTTGTGAAACTAGTTATTTGATTAATCTCTGATCCATTTATAATGAGTACATTTTTTTTTCAGAGATTTAGGGTGATGCAAAACTTTTGAATCTATGTGTATTATTTTTGATTAGAATATATATATCTTGTAAATATAAGTAAGTACTTATAAGTAATCAGTGAAAATTCAAAAGATTTTTCCAGTATTCACTTTCGAGAAAGTTCTAGTTTTTATTCAAATAAAAATAAGTATTAGCTTCTACTTAGAAGTTTTTATCTTTTTCTTCTAAGTTATGACTTGCAAGTTAATACTTTTTTCATTCAATATACTCAATAAATAATAAATTTTGCAATTGCGCACTATGAAAAACAGTAAAGATGCTACAATGGTTGTTTTTACAAACTGGTGGTTAGCAAATAATGTAGGGTTTAGTACCGTGACAACTGACAGTAAGTGGATATTTCCTGGACTATTTTTGTTACAGTTACATTATTCTGTGTATTTTACATTATTTCGTCGGGTATAAATAGGTTCGCCAACACATACTCCAACTATCGATTATACCAGAGACCTCTTTATATCTGATTTTGATGACACTGATGTTATAATTTTCGGCGGTAACACTGGCAAACCAATCGAGGAAAAGGTTAGATTCCAAATCGGAAACATGTAATTCTCATCATCGCGTATCAAATTGTTCGGATATTACTGTGTGTGAAATGGTCGAGTAAGAGATACTATGAATTATAATTTCCTACGACCTCATAGGATAGTAACTGTTCAAGTTATATCAACAAGCGTGCGAAATACTTTCCTCTCCTCGACTGTATGCATTCTCATGTTGATGATTTTTTTTCCCTGAATTAGTTATACCATTTCCTATCATCTTCAACTTCAACAAAAACATGATAATCTGCACTGTAGCAGACAAGCTGTATTAGCACTGAACAGACAACGTCTAGCGTCTGAGCTAGTATCATAGTACCATCAATATTTAGCTAACGCATCGATAGATATTAATATCACCTTGAGGTGGGTTAAAGGACAAGAAAGGAGTGAAGGTATTGCCGATTCTTTTAGCCAGGGAAGCGGCTGGACTAAGACTTTTAGGAACCAATGACACCTACGGCCTGACGACTTCGACAATTGAAGAACTAGGCAAACGTTACACCCATGCTCAATCCCTAAGGAGATGGAATGAGATCAAGGGAAGCAGTTTTGTCAGGATCACCTTGGGCGATCCTGGGAAGCTGGAGTCAAAGAAATACTTGGCGATGACCAAGAAAAACCTAAGCTTAACAGTAGGATTTCTGACTGTCCATTGTCAACTAAGGAAACACCTACATACAATGAAGCTAGTGGACACACCTCTATGCAGGATTATTGTGTGACGAAGCTATCAGCCATGTCCATGTCCATGTCCGTGTCATATGCGAGAGTCTTCGCCTACATCTGCCTATATGATGTCTCCTAGTCCTGAAAAGGACAGGGTGAATTAAGACCTATGAGGACAATTCCTCGGGAGGAGGTATAAAAGGTCACATGGTGGTCTAAGTGCTGTGTGCCTTAATTCACTCTCTATACTCTACAGAATACAGATCACCATTTCACCATACCTGTTATTAAATTTTGTTGTCTCCGAAATCCGATATTATAATTGGCTATTATTTGCTCGAGCTTTTTTGACAACTATAATTGGATTGTATCAATCCCGCTTCAACCGCTTTAGTGCCTTTTTTGTTCCGTGTATTCATTTTGTTAAAAATATGTTACTTGCTTCTCTAGATGTGGTTTCTAGATTCGGCGCGAGACACTATGTAGCTAAATCAACTTTAGGTGCGAATTATAAAGAAAGTATTTCCAATTTGCGAGATATAGGGTATATACCTAGAGGTTTTCGAGGTTGCTGAATCCGAATCAAAAGACAAAATTTCCAAAAACAAAATGGCGGAAGAGATACAGACAAAAGATATCGAAAAAACAACATAAAAAGACGAAAAATTAATTCAAATTGAAATATATGAGATGTACAGAATTTTTTGAGGTTGCTGAATCCGAATCAATAATCAAAATTTCAAAAAACAAAATGACTGACGAGATAGAGACAAAAATATCGAAAAAACAACATATTAAGATGAAAAAATGATTCAAATTAAAATATATGAGCTTTTTTGACAACTATTATTGGTGCCTTTTTTTGTTCCTTGTATTCTACTTAATAAACAGAAACCTTTCATGATACCGAATTAAAAGGTAAAGTTTCGAATCGTTAAATTGATGAACAGATAAAAAATTGTTTACTGGTGCTTATCAACAAATCCACCCCTTTTATAAATTAGATAGGGGTCGTCGGCCCAACTTATTCACCTCGTGAAACTTGATATTACGAAGTGTCAAGTGAGGTTAGTACTTGGATAGGTTACCGCCACATACGTCTAGCGACTGCAGCTGAGTATGTATTTCAATTAGCAAAAGGCATATACAATTACCGCAAGACTAGAGACGAAATAACCTGTTGTCTTGAAATGTCGAGACCTCCGAACAAAGGACCGACTAAAAGGATACAAATGACAAATAAACGTATTTGTGATCATATTTTATATTTAAAAAGTCATTACCTATATGGCGTGCGTTGATAATACATTGATAATACATGATAATGTATGTATACTTGACGTAATAGATATTGTACGAACTAAAAGTTGTCGGCTTTTTGTTCGACTGTAATTCGATACGATACCGTCATAGTCCGCAATATAACTTAAAGGGGATATACGATTAGATAGCGGCATTGAAAATATTACGTCCACTATACATGAGACGGATTTTGATAAACTTGAATTTCATTTCATTTTATGGGGTTCCAGAACAAGCATAACTTTTTCTCAACAATAACATTTTTCGCTAAAACTAATATTTAAACATTTTTCACCTAGGTATAGGATACCCCATCCGTGGACACGTTTTGGTTACTTTATTTTTCAACAAACCACTTAATTTTGTATTTGTCATAAACATTTTTAAATGCATCATCATTTTCAAGTCTTCTAAGAAATATGAAATTCGATAACCTCAAACCAAAGATTAGAAACTCAAATTCCAATCGGTTTTACGCATATGAGATAAGGTTAAGCACACAAACAATTTCATACAGGCCGAAAATTTTGAGATTCTCAAAAAAGATCCTACTATTAAATTTCAGAAGGAAATAAAATTAGCGGTAAATAACTCCAAATCGATAATAAGCGACAAAGAAACACACAAATTATTTTTACCAAATCCACAACACCCTGAACTCTATTCATTAATTAAACTTCATAAAGAAGGGTACCCAATTAGACCGGTTGTTTCTTTTTTCACAGCACCGTCATCACAGCACAAAATTTCAAAATTTCTAATAGATATAATTTCCAAATATTGTTCATTCAAACCTCAATTTTCAATTAAAAACTCAACAGAACTAATTAATAATATTCAAGATATAAAACTAACTCACTTGTCTAAATTCATATCTTTCGATGTAACAAATCTATTCCCTAGTATACGTCCTGATGAAACTATCACTCTTGTTGATAACTTGCTCACTTACAATAATACTAATCCCATAATTCAGTCTGAAATTATAAATTTATTAAGAGTTTGTTTAAATCAAAATTATTTTCATTTCAACGGAAATGTTTATAGCAGTAAAGAGGGTTTGATTATGGGCAACCCTCTCAGTCCCCTATTATCAGAAATTTTCATGGATAATATAGAAAAGATAATTCATAAACACCCCCTAAGTAAAAAATTTGTTTACTGGCACCGATATGTAGATGACATTTTAGC
>CAJUYG010000273.1:247792-263111 GCA_910591675.1 Galerucella calmariensis | reverse complement strand
TGTCCTCCCTTTCTTCTACAAGATGCTTATTTTTTCATATGACATAGGTAAGCTGTGTCGTTCCTCATCTTTCTAAACATTGTACTACCTTTCTTATACTCCCTATATACCAACTTGTTTTCTTACGATTAACTTTTTCCTTCACGGAAGCACGTAGTACCACACTGTGGGAAAGTGCTCGTTCCTGCATGTGAAATTAGATCAATTTTAATAATTATTTTGTTTTTGTGAAGTATGTGGCTAAAGTGCTCTGGACAAAAATAAGTTTAATAATAGAATGAATGAATTGTTAAACTCATGGCAGTAGGTAGAAGTAACAAGCAAGCGAAATGTACCTCAAACATACACATTTCTCAATTAAACCTGTCAGATCTACGCCAAGAACTCCAAAAAACTACTACGGGGAAAGCAATAATGAGCTCACTTAAGAATAGACAAGGCTATCTTGTGGATACCATTGTTGGTTATGTTTTAGATCATGTAGGTATGTTTAATTTTAACAATGTATGGTTTCCATTTTATAAATGTATGGTACTGTAATTTTAATCCGTGTCCAGACTAACCATCGACCAATTCGATCGACTATCTATATACAATAGTAACTTTTGGGGTCACCCTAATCATTCAGCTTACCATAGACATTTTTTTATAAGCAGTGATGGAGCTGCCTACCTTAATTCTCCAAAAGTATATATTATTCATTCACACTTGAACAAAAATTACAGCAACAGCTATCAAGCTTCACTAATAAATTTGTAAAAACAACTTACAAGTTTTGAATATCTGATGGAGCAACTTAAGGTTGTAAAGGACGTTGAATAACATGTGGTCTTGAAGTGGTAGATAGTTCTGGGCTAGTAAAATAATCGACAGTAGCAGCGGCTTCTGTTGTCGGCTTTAGACCTTCGGGACATACCGTCTTGGCATTAAGTCTATACTCTATTAGTTCAGGAGGTGGTTGGCTTGTGTCGTATTTGATTTAAAATCGTACTGTTAGTGGTAGAATTGGCTGATAATTTCTTCGAGGGTACTTATATCTTGTAAACTATGTGGTCGTCGGTTAGAACTATACCATACCAATTCTGAAAATGTTTATTAAAATGTATATGGGGTAGAGTAAGAGGTATGATTGCTCTGTAGTCACCAGGTAGCAATGGTAAATGCTAAAAATAATAGAGATGCTACCGTTAAAGTACGAAATCCGTTATTTTATAGAATACCTAGTTATTCCATGAAATAACTGAGCGTGTCCGATAAAGTGTAAAACTCTCTTGTATTTCATGGTTTAAATAGTTATTTTATAGAATAACGATCTGCAGGCCCGTTAAAGCGTGAAATAATCTATCTAGAATTACTACTCCCTACACTCGTTCCTAAAATTAAATACATGTAAACAAATATATATAGGTAATCGTGACTGGAAGCTGTTCCTTGTAGATGGAGGTTTTCTCTCATGACTGGACGATGTCGCAGCCAGTAGAAAATATAATCAACCGGTTAAAATATATTCACAACCGATAGAAAATATTCCCCACCGGCTTACAGTATTTTTTTCTACCGGCTGCACCCTGCCAGAAGTTTGTCTTTACTAGCAAAGTGCAGTTATAAAAATTTACAAACAGGATTAAATACATTGTTTTACAAGTACAGAAAAATGAGAACATTGGTGAGAAAATAATGAGTAAAACAAATCTTTTTATACAAGTTACAGCATAAGATATCTTTTTACATATAAAATTCAAAAATAATAATCATCTAAAATCACCACTACTTTACCTGCCCCTACAACAACCAAGCTTGATCATCTAAATTTTAAACCCAGCTAAGAAAAACATGCAAATACCTAACAACATTATACAAGGCAAATTAAAAACTATTAAGGCTGAAAAAAGTTCTGTTGCTTCAAACTGAAAAAGTCAAAAAGAAATATTAATTAATCTGAAACAGAAAATCAAACAAAATTAAAAAATTCAACAAAAATTCGATGGAACCTATGAGACCTGTAAAAACTAGGCAACAATATATGCAACAGAAAATCAAAGAAAATTAAATAACAAAAATTCGATGGAACTTGTAAGAATAGCGTTGGTAAAAAACTTACAAAGTAGCCATTTTGCATATAACAATCTTGGCATTCACGATATTTTGACGGACCTACTGGACAACAATTTCTGCAACAGAAAATCAAACAAAATTAAAAAATTCAACAAAAATTCGATGGATCCTATGAGAGCTGTAACAACTAGGCAACAATTTCTGGAACAGAAAATCAAAGAAAACTATAGAGCAAAAATTCGATGGAACTTGTTAGAATAGTGTTGGTAAAAAACTTACAAAGTAGCCATTTTGCATATAACAATCTTGGCACGATATTTTGACGGACCTACTGGGCATCAATTTCTGCAACACAAAATCAAACAAAATTAAAAAATTCAATAAAAATTCGATGGATCCTATGAGAGCTGTAACAACTAGGCAACAATTTCTGGAACATCAAACAAAATCAAACAAAATTAAAAAAATTCAACAAAAATCAGGATCGGGAAACCGGAGCAACATAACTCACCCATTTCTTTTGGAAAAATGGTACCAACTTGTAAAAGGCTGGATATTATTTGTAAAGTATATGGAATGACATAGCTCACCCATGGCTGGATATTATTGTGTGAATGTGAGCAACAACATATCTATGTCTTTTGAAAAAGTACCTACAAAGAAAAGCAGTATAATATTAATATACAAATAATATTTTAAATTCTATTGCTTACCTGGTTTTTCACTTTTCACACTTTTCACACTGACACTTGTAAAAAAATGTTGGTTCGAAACAGTAGGTGTATACATTATAGAAATATTGATAATGCATGATAGAAATTCAATGTAGGTACTCACTTTGTTGGGATAGACATATATTTTATGTTACCTTAAACAAAAAATAGATAATTGTTGAAATGTTTCCATAAAAATGATAAGTAATTTGCAAAAACAGTTAAGGGTTTTACAGAAATCCGTAGAAAAAAAATCAACGAAATTTTTTTTCAAACTACATTAAAATCGAGTATAGGATCTCAGGATTCACTTCTTATAATATAAGAACCCTTATTTGTCATGTGTCATAGGAATATTTATCAGCCGTCTTTTATATATTCTTGAATATTTGGGTATTAAGTAAACAATAAAAGAATACAAAAATGGATTTTAAATCAATAAAATATTTAAATTTTTATAACCAAATTAATTTTGAAGTACATGTACGAAAATTTAAATCAAATATGCAATTGTAACAATCTTTTTTATACAGGGTATTTTCAAATGACACTTACAACGTTTGCATGTAGATTCCTCTCGTAAATTGGACGAAATGATAGGAGGATTAAGGGGTCCAGCACATTTACTTTTTCAAATACAACGTGTTAAAGTTATGAAAAATTGAATGTTTTAATTCGATAACTTTAAAATGTATGGATAAATTGATTTGACATTTGGCAGGTTGTTTTTAAATGTAGAAGGGCATATCTTAATGGAAAAATATTTTTCAATTTTTGATCCAGTGGTGTACATTTGAAATAATATGTTACCTTTCCCCTCCCATTTTTCACGCAACTGACATTTGAAGCAATTTTTATTCAATTTTGTATTCCACAATTGTTTTCACGTGAAAAACGGATAACCTTTACATATCAAAAAAATTGTAGTTTTTAAGATATTTAATGATTTCATGAAGTCTACCAGATCACTTTTTAATAATTAATAAAAAAAAAAATTCTTGTATTTTTTTCAATAACTACCAACTTCTTATGGTTGGAATATATAACAGGAACTAATTTATGAAACAGCAATGCATCTAAAACATTCGGAGAAGATTGTTGAAAATATTTGTCCGAACTTGTGATTTTAATAATAAAAGAATTAAGAAGCCAACAAATTGCAAGAGATTTTCAAAATTTTGTCCATTCACATTTATACATAATTTGCAACATTTTCTCATCAAAAATCGCATACCTTGGAAAGACTGGCGATTGCTGGAAATAATTGCTGTAGCTGCATGGATTCTTTCTATTTTTTTTTCAAATGAAATCACAAGTTTGGACAAATATTTTTAACAATCTTCTACGAATGTTCCGACATTGAAAATACTCGTCCAGATATTTTACACCACAGAAATTGCTCTCCTAGCACGGCCATAGTCGCTTGGATACGATAATTATATTGTGGACAAATTGGGCACTAGGTCCGAAGTGAATATATGCTGTGCACCAGTTTGGTATGTTTGGGCAAACGTGTTAGACTCAGTTTCACATAAGAAGAACCCACTAGAAGTCTAGAAGTTACCTTAGGCTTGTTCTTCTTATATTTTTTTTTTGAAAAACATTTATTTTTGACCTCTAATCAGATTACAATAAATCTGGCACCGATGCCTTAGCTTTTAATGTATAGTAACAGATTCGATAATAAAAAATATATGAGTTAGGTTTTTACAATACTGATCAATTAATTATTGTCTCTGATCCTTGAAAAATTTCTTGAGGGTATGGTACACAACTTTCTCACATCCTTCAAAAACTGTCTCTGGTACAGCATTATATACACTTCGATAAATAGGAGAATCCTGTCCTTTTTTTGTCCTTGCAAAGTTATTTCCGAGTCTTTCTTTAGTTCGTAGGTTATAATTATGATAGTCTTTATTTTGTTTTAGTTGCACATTGGTTTTAATTAGGTTATTCTGTATTTTATAAATAAGTTTAGTTTGTTCAAAGTTTTTTAGTTTATCTAGTTTGAGAAATGGGTATTCTTTATATAAAGTGTCACTTGACGTATTATAGTTTTTTGCAAATATGGTTTTTATTGCTTTATTTTGTAGTCTGTGCAGTTTGTTTATCACTTCAGTACTAGCATTTCCATAGCATGGTATAAGATATCTTATATGGGGTTCAATAAAGCTATTATATAGTAGATATCTAGCATTTTGGGGCTACTTTTTTTATGATACTGTCTGTATGGGCATTCCATGTTAAATTTTCAGTTATTATAAGGCCTAGGTATTTATATTGTTTAACTTGTTTGAGAACACAGTCATTTATTTTTATTTTAGGATTTATCTGTTTTTTCCCACTTGATGTAGCACCATATAAACAGTCTTTTCCACATTTATAGTTAATTTATTGTAGCACAGCCACTGGTAGTATCTTTCAAGATCACTGTTTATGTTTTGTTCAAGTTCGATTCTATTTACTCCCGAGAAAACAGTACTGTAGTACTTTACTCTTAACCCTGCATATTTTAGACTTTTTACATGTAATAGGTATTGAAGTGGGCCCAAGACTGACCCTTGAGCTATTCCTACTTCGACACTTTTTTCATCACTCATTTCACCATTGACATAGGTTTGTTGCCTTCTTCCCGTGTTTTTTTCATGTAGTCACACTTTGTCCCCGCTCATAACCCTAGAGGTTGATGCGGTAAAATAAAAAAAATAAAAGTTTATTATTATTCAAAGAAAGAAGCAAAAGTTAGAAAACACCAGAGAAAAAACTGTGTGAATTACTGTCGATTATCAAATCACAAATGACAAAACAAAGGAAAATACGAATGACATTTATATTATATTTTAATAAAAAAAAGATATCAGTGAAGAATATTGTAAGACTTATACATTTATCAAATATTTAAAGCGTTTTTTATCCAGTCCAAGTACATCGCTATATCGGTGAAAATTACATAACGAGAAGAATCGCACGTAAATTGGTTCTGTAAAACGACACTTATTGAAACCATTCCTCTTATTTGCCAAATTGGGTTACCAGCATCGGAACCTGTTTTCGGAAATACCATACCACCTCCAGAATCGCCATTACATACTGAAGTACCTGCAGAACATAAAATGCGAAAATTAAAAAGTATAAATGTGATTCACAAAGAAAATCTTAGGTCAAAGCCAAAAGTAAGATTTTGGATAAACACTATTTGTTGAATTTTGGTATACTCCCCGTCAATATTTGAATGAAAAGGTCACTTACCATTGTTAAAGCCAGCACAGTAAGTACCGTCTGAAGTGAATCTTGAAAAAAATTCGGGATATGAATTCACGCAGGTGTCTCGGGAAACGACAGGCATGTGTGCCTTAGTTAATTGGTCGGTAACTTTACCAGTTTCATCAAATCCCCAGCCAACGACAGTACCTAAAAATATATTATATCAAGGGCGTTGCTAATGAGGGAAATTTTAAAAAATTAATTAAAAATATTATGTGGGTATTGCAATGCATCAAAAGTGAAAAGTATAAACAAATTCATCATTTGAAAACAGATAATTTTAATAGACGAAAACAACCGACAGAAAACAGTGGAGGAACATAATTAAATTGATTTAAAAACTTGGAAATGGGGTCCGATCCCCCCCAAAAAATCTGGATCTAAAAAGCCGCTCCGGCGACTAAACCCCTCTTGGGGTACATAGTCACTATATATATTATGATTTGATTATTCAATTACATTTTACAATAAAATACTGCGGAGCAATGTTAATTCTTAGTACTTAGTACTATGGGTGACCATGCCAGGGAAAACCATCGTATAAGTCCCGTACAGCCTGCAGCGGACTAGCATATCACAGCTCGCAGGCATTATACCAATGAGCACGAGCCCATGGATGTTGGGCTCGTTAAACAACGCTACCACTGGTTGGATCACTAGTGGGTTCGCCAAAATTTCCGGTTAGGGGTAGAGTGCTCCCGGCGTCTGATTAGCCTCAGTCGCAGAAATAGACCGACGTTAAATAACAGAATAAAAAAATTTAAAAAATTAAAAATAAAAAAAAAACCAAAACAAAAAAGGTGAAAAAAAGATATATTTCATAAAGGTTTTTCATGTTTGCAAATACCTGACTATCTATCCCTATCTTTAATAAATTTTTTGTGTTCGTTTATTCGGATTTTCAATGGTCTAGTCTAGATGTTTCATCTAAGTAGTATTTACAGTATATCTGATATAAAACCCTTAACATAGGGTATTGTTGAATTAAAAAAAAATAAGATTAGTTGAATTATTATTATTATTATTATCATTCCAAGTATACACTTGCTGGTAATGGCAGCCTTCTGCAGATCGATGTATTTACCTATGTATTTTTGTGAAGACCTAGTTTGGTAAGATGTCTTGTAGAGTTTTGGGAATTAGTCCCGTAGATGAAACGATGATCGGTACCACCTCTATTTTCTCTGCATGCCACATCTGTCGTACCTCAATTGCAAGATCGGTGTATTTTGCAAGTATCTCCTTATATTTGTCTAGAATCTAGAATATTGCTATTATTGGGTACAACAACATCCACCAAAAGAACCGAGTTAGCTTTTTTATCCACAACTACAATATCAGGCCGGTTATTCGTCACCCGTCTATCGGTGATAATATAGAAATAGAAATATTTATTCTCATTTATAAAATTGATATTGATAATTGATAATTATTATTATTATTATTGGATATCAACAAAACCACACTTCATTAATTTATTATCATTAGCATTAGAACCTTCCACCTGCACAGGTAAAACTCTCCGGTAGACCGTAGCGTGTTTAAGAGTGCCAAATTTTTTCTGTGTTTTTGGCTATTTTAATATAAATGGCAGATTTATCAAAAGCTACTTACAACTAATTTTGAAACAAATCTATACCTTGTCTTGCGATTACACTTTCCAAACTTGTACTTTCTTCCCATAAACAAACTGGTCTTACATACGGCGTTATCTCAACTGGTTCGGTCAACTTCAATACGGCAATGTTGTTATCGAAAGTACTGGAAATATATTTCTGGTGCACTATTATTTTGTCTATTGGCCTGTCTTGAATTCCAGGGTTAGACCATACTTTTAAATAACATTTACCTGAAACAAAACCAACTTTCTGACAACTGTCAATTCACAAGGTTTCAGATCATAAGCGATTACCACAGGCTTCTAGAGCAACTTCTAATAATCCTCTATAGAGCTTCAGTGTGGTTGCCAAATATTCGACCTGTGAATGATTTTGTACCACACTGCATTATAATGCCTTACAAATTTGAAAACTTATACTATTCGAAGAGCAGACCGTTCATCAAGAAGAAACAACTACTTCCCTGGCTATATGCCACGAAGGACATTGAATTACCAGCTCCAGTGGGAACATCTCAAGAATTTAGGAAAACATTCTATTCTATAGTTTGGCAAGTTTTTCTGAAGCTACGGGGCATCGGTAAGAGGCGAGGAAACATGGCGCAAATCTGTCATAAACGTACAAATGGCGTACGGTACCTATTTTGCCAAATAAAACTGAAAATACAAAGGTCGCTGACAATACCAACGCCACTGGATAAATCAATATCAGTCAATTGACGAAGTGAGATAGAAGAACACACGCACGCGCTTGCCAATAAGAAGTCAGCTTTCGATAAAAATCGCCAATTATGTAATTCGGAGGGTGTGGTGATTATAGTTTTCGTACAACGCTGCCAGAGTTTGAACAAGCCCATAACAAATTTGGAAAAGTTCTTATCTTTTAATATTCATAAATTGATAAAATAATGTTAATAGAAAAAATCCAAGGAAACAAGCACATTAAAGAACTACCGCTTAATCATATTGTCAATACTGTTAATAATAAAAAGTCCCTTTTCCAATTATTATCACTATACATTTAGCACTTTAGCTTTTTCATAGTTAAACGTGGCAATATCGAATGTTTTCGACTGCATTCCTTTCACGGCTTCAGATAAACTTGCCAAAGTATAGTCAAAGATTACAGAATAAAAATATAAGATGTTTCACTCCAGGGCGGTTTGATTCTAGCTCCTGTCCCAAACGGACGCCGCTCTCATAAATTATGTTCACGACTCGCTTTTGTTGTCAATAACGAGAGCGGTAGGAAAGCTTATTTTATTTTAAGCTATACAGGGGTAATTAGAGAAATATATATTTAAATTAATAGGATTCTTTATCACAAAGGTTTATTTTTAAATGTTAATTATTTCGAAAAATGTTCGGGATATGAATTTGAAAAGGTGAGTAAAAAATAAACTTGAATTTTTAAAAAGAAACAATTTACAGTTTTTATCCAGCATATTAGTAATTTTGTGATACTTATTGATAATCTAGCAGATATTTTTCACAAATTCAATTAAATATACTCATTAGCCACCAGAATAATAGGGCCACTAAGTCTTAAATTTTGATCTTTAAATACCGCGTATTTTTTGGATTGACAGGGTTAAAACAGTAAAAAGAGAAGCAGCTGCAGGATACCTTTATTAAAAATTTTTATAAATATTGTAAAATACTAAGTTCGGAGTTTGGTTTATGTGTTAAATTTAATATATTGTTTTTCAAATCTTTCAATATACATTTGAGAGTAAAATATATACAGACTCTGGTATAGAGACTGGCATAATATTTGAAAGGAAATTGATTACATGGATGATGAAAAGAAAATTTAGTAAATTCGTTCAAAAGGAACTGACCAATTACTCTTTGGTTAGCTAAAGAATTGAATTTTTGTGTTTTCTTGCTTAATTTACTTGTTCATATTATTAAGATATCCTTATTATAAAAATAAATCCGTAATTTTGTATTAGCAAATATTACAAAATATTTAGTGGTTAAGCTTTGCTATTAAAGAGAAAAATATTAATATGACTTCTTGCTCATTTCAACAATTTATTAATACTTTTAAAATTTAAAATATGTATACAACATAAATATAAAACACGAACAACCAATAAACACCGTTCTAAAATAACAGCGCTCGACGGGCGACGTCCCGTATAATATGCCAAATTAAATGCAAGTAAGGACGTAGCGACGTACTGTACCATCCAAGTCACCAGCGGCATCGGTGCTTTACGCGATAAATTCGAACGAGTGAAACATCTTATATTTTTATTCTGCAATCTTTGGTATAGTATAGATAACATTCTTCAATATTTACATACCTAAATAAACAACGAGACTGCTTGGGGATAGCGCAGTTTGCGTTCTTTTTCTTGTAACACAATGAGCTACAGTGATCAAATGAGTTCTGGTAATCAATGTAGCTCCGCATATATAGGATAAGTCTGTTCCTCTGGCATGGTACAGAGCGGCATGCCAAGGATATTCTCCTTCACTTGAAGGTTGACCGTATGTTATTAATGGTTGAGGTGCCTTCTGGAAAATGAAAAAAAAACTGAGACCTTCTTGCTGCGTTATAGTATTCTAAAGTTAGACAGAGGCAAGCGGCAAATATGTTAATATTTTATTGCCAGATACGACACGAAAAAAATGTGTTAACATGATCAAATGTACTTAAGCCTTTAAGAGGTTTAAGGTTGCCTTTAAGATGCAATAAAAGTATACTTACTACTACAACTCCACACTGCTCTTCATGATATGGTGTATTTGGTCGAGGTTTTTGAAGTACATTTAGATCTCCGAGGAATATATCATCGCTCTCATCTTTCGATGATTCTACTTGTTGATAACTGTAAACATAGCAGTCATAATTAAAATTAGTTGTAAATGATGATTTTAAGAGATGCCAGGCTCTGGTCTGATAAAACCACCTATCTGCCCACCGTTTCATTTTCATCTACGGAGTGAAGTGCGCTGAGTTGAAATATTAAATGTTTTTGGTGATTAGAGCAATCAATGAAACCGCATTATACAACACCCTAATTATTTACTTAATACAAAGTAATATGGAGATTACCTTTAATAATCTTGTAGATATTACCTAGAAAACTGCTATATATACGTATCTATCTACCATAATAACTCTTGGGGTCACCCTAATTTTACTGCTTTCCACAGACATTTTTTTATAAACAGTGATAGAGCTGCCTACCTTTACCCTCCAAAAGTATATTTTTTATTCACACTTTGACACAAATTAGAGCACCAGCTATCAAGCTTCACTAATGCATTTGTAAAAACAACTTACAAGTTTTGAATATGTGATGGACCAACTGAAGCTTGTAAAGGACGTTGAACAACATGTGGTCTTGAAGTGGTAGATAGTTCTGGGCTAGTAAAATAATCGGCAGAAGCAGCGGCTTCTGTTGTCGGTTTTAGTCCTTCGGGACATACCGTCTTGGCATTGAGTCTATACTCTATTACTTTAGGAGGCGGTTGGCTTGTGTCGTATTTAATGTAAAATCGTACTCTTAACGGTACATTGGCTGATAATTTCTTCGAAGGTGCTTGTATCTTGTAAACTATGTGGTCGTCGGTTAGAACTATACCATACCAATTCTGAAAATGTTAATTAAAATATAGAAGGGTAGAGTGAGGGGTTCGATTGCTTTGTAGGAACCAGCTAGAACAAACGCTAAAAATAATAGAGCTGTTACCGCTAAAGTATGAAATCCGTTATTTTATAGAATACCTAGTTATTCCATGAAATAACTGATCGTGTCCGTTAAAGTGTAAAACTCTCTTGTATTTCATGGTTTAACTAGTTATTTTACAGAATAGCGATCTGCAGCACGTTAAAGTGTGAAATAATCTATATCATATATCTCGCACGACAAAAAAATTCACCTTCCACTGCATTTATGATCTATTCCAGGCCATAGGGAGAAAACTTGTTTAGCTTGTTGGCCCCAGTTCATTCCTGTTGAAATGTTTATGTTTTAGAAATAATGTTCTTTGTAATTCCAAGTGTCATCTTAGTAATCCTTGTTATAACAAATGATTTTATGGTACGTTTCTATAAATATCATTTATACATTGCAATAATTAGATAAATTGCTTGCTTTTCAATTTAATTGCCTATCATAAGCTTAATTTCATTTTAGATAAGTTGTTTATTTTACACTTTAACTGTCTCTCATTATTTAATTTATAGAATACCTAGCTATTTCATATTATAACTAGTTAAAGTGTCAAATTAATAACATATTACACACTTTAACGAACACGACCAGTTATTTCATCGAATAACTAGGTATTTTATGAAATAACTGCATTATATACTTTAACGTTAACAGAGATATAGCAATTGCATAACAAAAGCTTCTACGTTATATTCTTCTTATATTTTGAGGAATGAATGAAGTATTAAGCAATTTTTTTGCGCTTACTCCTACTGAATACGTTAAAGCATAATATTTATACTTTAATAATTGTATATACATTATTTTTTAAACTAACATTAACTTTATTTCACCTTTACTATTTGGGGCACCCCCCCCTCCATGTTTTGGGAATCGAAAAATAAGCTTGCTGAGAACATAAAGTTATTTTACTTTAAATGCTGCAATAGTAATAATATTTGATCAAATATGATACTCAAAATGTTTTGGTTGGTAATAGAGAACATTTTAAGAACTGTGATGTCTATTAAATTTGTTATTTCATTTTTTCCTGCGAAGAATTCCGTCCACTGCGAAATTTATTAAACAACATCTATTTCAAAACAACCTTGGAGGTCTTTACCTCTCAAACAAAGGATGCTATATTTTTATAAACAAAATTTTGCTTAAATTTAAGATTATGTACCACAAATACTTACCCCTAATAGCAAACTAGGTTTATCGAAAATAACCCTTAAATAAACCCCATGAAGATCGGCTTCAGAATGTAGAATAAGCACAGCGTAAATTTTATCAGGTTCATTGGGATTTCTTGGTTCATATTCAAACAATCGCGGACAGGGCGATATTAAATCTTGATTCACTACATTATCAATAAAAAGAAAAATCAACACGATTCTTAAACCGACCATGTTTGCGACGCTTAATTCGAATTATTGAGGTTTTCGGTAACAAGAATTTTCTTGGAGTGGCACGTATATAATAAGTAAAGCTGATTAAAAACAATCAGCGAGGGAAAGAATTCACCTTTTTGTTGTTTATTGACGTTAAGACGAGTTGATGTTGAATAAAAATAATAAAAGACCTAGAAGAACCTGTCTTGAATTGACTGTGTAGTTGGGTATTCACATATTTTATCGGTTTGGTCGACTCAGATATCGAAATTAGTACCATTTCAGTATCAAGCAGAGACCGTTAGAATATCTAAAGGATTATAAAAAGGATAACATTTATTGAAGTACTTGCAGCATTCCCATGATAAATCGCAGTTTAATAATACACAGTGTATATTTTAGCAAGCTGTTTGAATCATTTCATTTGAAGATTGGTATTCGCAATTGTGTTAAAGCCGGCATAGTGAAGATCGTTTATCGTTTCCATCAAGGCCAGTTTTACTGTTGGATAAAGGTCAATGACCACTATGACCATCAGGAAGGAATCATTCGACAGAAAGTTTTAGTTGCTCTAAGCAAAGGATTTTTTTTGTTGGCCAAACTATGAATCATTCACAGTGTATGGTTGTGGCTCTTAAAGCTTTTGAGGTTCAAGTTAAAGAATCGAATTCCTGTATATTTTCGTCTAGTTTCTTAAATAAATAAAATCTGTATTAAATTTATTTCTTATAAAAACTTATGTGTTTAAAAATCGTCGTAGCTGGGTCCCTAATACAAAATAGAAGTCAAGATAATAGTATTATATTATAACGCCTTACAAATTTGAAAATTACTTTTCAAAGCGTAGACCATTCACCAAGAACAAAAATTTGTATTAAAAATTTGTATTAGACAAAATTTACAACCTCTTGTAATGCGTGACAAAAGTTATTCCTTGTTTATATACAAAATAAACTTCCGCATCAACTAATTTGACCCGTCGTATAAATACTCTCAAAAGTTGAGGATCTAATCCTTATATTGATGGTGCTTAAGACCTTTCCCAGATGGATTCGGGTCATATACCGTCGTTTTCCAAAATCGTGGGAACATTGCCAATATCAATATTTTTATGGTTTATGCGAGCTTTCTTATGAGAAAATTTCAATTTAAAGTTTCAGTTTATAATGTTACGTTAAATAAATCGGTTCAGCTCCAACGTTGAGTTCTAGCTCAAGTTGTAACGCGGTATTTTCACAAAACTAACTCTCGTGGTGTAGTTCGCCAGTATCTCGATTGATAAACGATTACAATAGTAAATTAAAAGTAGCAAATTTCCGCAACTAAACAAACGTTCAAATGCATAGGCGTGCCTACAGGAGGGGCAGGGTGGGCCCTAATCAGCTTACTCCAATTCCTCAAAATATCACTCTATTAAAAACATTTTATAATTTTTAAATTTTAACGTTTATTCAATGATACGAGGAAGCAATTCTTTATTCTTAAAATAAATTGTGATAAATTGAAGGGCGGCAATATGCAAAAGCAATGTTTCGGCGGGCACGGCTCTTTGTTTTTTCATCAAAAGATTCCGATTTGATATTTGGCCCCCCCTAATAAAATAGTCTGCGCACGCCTATGTTCAAATGTATAATAATTAAGTTATAGTTCTGTGTAAATATATGAATAGTGTTCGACTTCGAGTTTTATTCAATCAACTCTATAATTTTTTTTGTCATATTTTTTCGTTGTGTCAGATAGGGACCAAAAATTTTTTTATCAATTTTATTACTAGTTAATCTTAACAACGGTAGCTGGAACGTCGAAATAAAAAATAAAAAACATTATTGTGGTTTGATTCCCAAAAGAATAAGAAAGAAGAATAAGTAATGCCACAAGGAACTTACATTGCAGAAAAAAACTCTATAATAATTAGAAAAATAGTTCGCTAATTATCAGCTTACGTGAACTTGCGTAATTCAACGCGATTGGAATATATTCAAGATATAACCAACCATTCTGGTTTGTTTTTCAAGCTATAGCTTTGAAACTTCGTAGAAAACAAGTCCACTGTAAGCACATTCTGTGCACACGAAGAGCAGGTACCATGGTACAGTTACTTTTGTTGCAATTGTTGCAATTTTAGTAGTGTTTTTTACTAGATGGTACAGACCGTTTTCCATTGGGATTTTGGTCAAAAATTCACTAATTTGATGCTCTATTGCTTGATCTAGAATTTGAGGATATTTTGTCACCTGCACTGTTCATTTGCAGATACGTTTTCTCCTGAAATACAGATACAAAAGCGTTGTATGGTGCGATGTTCTCCAGACCCTACGCCTCTGTCAGTTTTAGATCTATTCTTTTCACGATCTAAGAAACTGACTTGACTTGGGCTTGAGATGCAATAAAACCCTAAAAATTTTCGGATTTACTGTGCAGAGCCGCACTATACCTGATAAAAAAGAAAAAGTACTGAGTAAAGTTATTATAAGAATGACCCAAAAGTCTTGTAGAGACCTTTACTACAGTATAACTTGTTTTTAAAACATAAACCATTGAGTTGTATGGATAGAATCAAGGTGAAGTGTTCCATCCTGACTGCATGTTTCCATACCATACCAT
>CAJUYG010000273.1:197957-247782 GCA_910591675.1 Galerucella calmariensis | reverse complement strand
CAAGGTGAAGTGTTCCATCCTGACTGCATGTTTCCATACCATACCATCAGTGTGGCAGGAGGTTTTATGTTTAATTGTGAACTTTATAATAAAAATCCTCAATTTATTTAACTTGAGTTAATTTTGTTTGGAACAATATTTGTACTAATTGTTAATTAGGTAGTGGGGGTAACGTTGATTTAAAAAAAAAAATACAATGCGGAAATCCGCTAATTCGGTGATATGCAATTTAATTTTTATACTATGTATATACTAGATTCCATACAAATTTTAAAAACTTATTACGAACAGATAAGAAAATATAATTAAAATATATTTACACATTTGTTAAAAAGTTAAAGAGTTTTTTATCCAATCTAAGTACATCGCTATATCGGTGAATACTACGTAACGGGACGGATCACAACTAAATTTATTCTCTAGTACTACACCCAATGAGACAATTCCTCTTAATTGCCAAATTGGATTACTAACATCGGAACCTGTCTTCGGAAATACCATGCCACCTCCAGAATCGCCATTACATACTGAAGTACCTACACAGAACATAAAATAGGAAAATTATAAATTAGACAATTTTTTATAAACTCACGGACAAAATTAATGAAAGACTTAAAATTTGGCTTATATATTTTTGATTTAGAATAACGCTTTTCATTTTCAACCGATTTAAATGATTTTTTTGACACATTGTAAGAAAATTCGTTGAACAAGCATTTCGAATTTTTGTAAAAATAAATTTTATTATTTTTTAAACGATCCTGTCAGCGAATCGTATGAGAAAAAAGTTTAAATCGACCAATAGCATCAAAAACACTGATTATTTTTTGACGTTTCTTAAAACCAATGAAATGCTTCTTTATTTGTCACAAGGGTAAGTTTCAACCAATTATGTCATTATTAAAGTGGGAATAAATCTCTTGTGATTATTCTCGGGAATAATCACTGTGGTGATTATTTTCGGGAATAATCACTGTGGCTTTTATTTGCCTAGCAAGTGTCAGATAGTTGTCAAAATATTTTTAATAATTGCGTTTTTCATGGTACTAATTTAAATTGTTAATTCTTTTAATATATTCACAATGTGTCAACGATATTTTCGTATATTGTAATAATTAATTAAATTAAATTTTTCAATAATTTTATGATAGTTTTATTGATCTTTTTATTGTAAAAATTTGTGAATCAAAAAATAATCTAGTCAAATATAACTCGCGAGTTGCATAAATTAGAAAATAATTTGACAGATTTTTTGAAAACTTGTTACCATTTGGAAATAGCCAATCGAGCCCTGCGGTATAAAAGATTACAGAATATCTTTGGTTACACTATACAAAGATTCAGTTCAAGTGCCTGGGCTGTTTAGCCCAACCAAAACGTATAAATGAATGAGAATTAAAAAAATATATCAATCTGCTAAGCATTTTGTTTTCAAATTAGCTATTCATTTTTTCATAGTTGTTCGCTTACCATTTTTATAACTAGCACAGTAAGTGTGGTTTGAAATAAATCTTGAATAATATTCGGGATTTGAATAGACACAGGTTGTTTGAGATACAACAGGCATGTATGCTTTCGTTAATTGGTCGGAAAGCTTACCGGTTCCATCAGATCCCCAGCCAACGACAACACCTAAAAATATATTACATTATACAAACAGTACGTTAAACAAAGTTGGTATATTAATTATACTTAGTACTTAGTAGATGACATCCAAATACTTTACCTTGTCTTGTCATTATACTTTCCAAACTTGTATTTTCTTCCCATAGACAAACTGGTCTTACAAACGACGTTATCTCGACTGGTTCGGTCAATTTTAATATTGCAATGTTGTTAGCTAAACTGCCGGAATTATATTTTTCATGAACTATTATCTTCTCTATTTGCCTGTCTTGAATACCAGGGTTAGTCCATTCTTTCAAATAACATTTACCTGGAATGAAATCAATCTATCTGTTAATTATATCGGGTGGCCAGATAAAAATGCGAAGTACTAGAAAACTATTCGTCTTAACTCTTAGAGACCTGCGGTGAAAACTGCAATGAGTAAATGTGCCAAGATGGCCGCCAGGATGAGGCTATTTTTAGAAGTCATGAAAACTCGAAAGAGAGAAAGATATTGTAAAATTGTAACGTTTTGCTTGGCATCTCGAAAACATATTTGTATATAATTCATATAGAAAGATTACTACTACTAGCTGTGAAGTTGGAAATTATTGCTTCTTCTAGCCAATATTCTAGGATGTATATGAAATCATATCCGTTCAGTTAACCAATATGGCCAACATTTCCATTCTGTAAACAGGTGCAGAAAATGGATAATGTACATGAGGGAGTAGAAAAAATTATTTCAATAAAAATGCCATTAGTTTAAAATTCGAGCTCAATCAAAAACGACTGATGACTTTAACGACTACGTTAGTAATATATCGAAAACTGACAGTGTACTTTTGTTAGTCAGACAACAGGGTAAACGCTACTCGTGGTGGAAAAAATTGTATACAGTGCTATTCAAAAGTCCCCCTCCCTCGTATCCTTTGAAAGGCTACACTAATAAAATTTGGAGGGTGAAAATAAAGTGTTGTAAACTTCTCTACGAATGGTAACAGGTGACGTAATAGTAATAGATGACGTTACAGTGCCACTCTGGCCAATAATTTTAAATAGGACCTTATGGCAAGTGATATCTCGTTTGAAAGGCATTTACATTGGCTACATAGCCGTATTAATTTAGTTTGGGTTTAAACTAATCTTGACGGATAAATTAAATAAATACCAAAATTATTATTTCACATTTAAATATTGAAGATTTTTCAGTCCGCCTCTGGTTAGTTGTCAAAAAAATTGACGTTTTTAATTTAATAGTATTTGTTGCTTTGCAAAGTTTTTCTAAATAGCTTAAATATTTAATTATATTATTGAGACGTTTACATAGGTAAAATGGTACGTACTCAAGCCGACAAAGTAGCAGCTATCTTAATAATTGGTGAGTCTAGAAATAATCTCCATGAAGCGGAACGTTTATTTAATGAGAGATACCCAGATCGCTCTATCTCGAGAACTTATTTGAGGGCGCTTCTTCACAAGTTTGAAGCAACAGGTAGTGCTCAAGATGCCAAACGATCGGGTCGACCAACATTTAGTGATGATAAAAAAATTTATATAGTTGCTGAAATGGTAGTAAACCCTACTTCCTCTTCAACTAAAGTTGCGTCTATCTGTGAAGTAGGTACAGTACAGAGAGTGTTGGCTAAAAATAACTTTCATCCATACAAGTTAAAAATAGTGCACCACCTTTCGGATGACGACCCCGACAGAAGACTCGAATTCTGTGAATGTATGACAAATAAAATTAGTCAAAACCCACATTACACAAAAACAATTTGTTTTAGTGACGAAAGTACTTTTAGCCTTAATGGAAATGTGAATACACAAAATGTAAGGTATTGGAGTGACGCAAATCCTCACACCTTTCGTGAACAAACCACCAAATTTCCAGAAAAAGTCAATATTTGGGCAGGTATTTTGGGAAACCACATAGTTTGTCCTGTCTTCCTAAATTCAAATTTAAGCGGTGAGGTGTATCTGGAGATGTTACAAAATGCAATTGAGCCGTTAATTCTTGAAATTCTGGAAGATAATCCAGATGAATTCGGCCATCTGGATATAACATTTCAATAAGATGGTGCTCCTGCACATTATTATGGTGCAGTAAGACGTTACCTTTATGAAGAATATCGAGGTAGATGGATCGGCCGGCGAGGTAGATGGATCGGCCGGCGAGGTAGATGGATCGGCCGGCGAGGTCCTATAGAATGGCCACCTCGGTCACCAGATCTGACACCATTATATTTTTTTCTATGGGGGTACTTGAAATCCAAGGTTTATACTACGGCACTAGATAGTATTGGCGTTTTGAAAGAAATAATTATTGAAGAATGCAATGCAATTTCAGCTGATACATTCGAACGAATACGACAAGAGTTTACTGTATTACTGTCAGGAAGTAGATGGAGCACATTTCGATCACTTGCTATAAGAATCCATTGTTGATATTTGATTAATTAAATTTAAAAAATAATTTCAATAATTTTGGTATTTATTTAATTTATCCGTCAAAATTACTTTAAACCCAAACAAAATTAATATGGCTATGTAGCCAATGTCAATGCCTTTCAAACGATATATCACTTGCCATAAGGTCCTATTTAAAATTATTGGCCAGAGTGGCACTGTGACGTCATCTATTACTATTACGTGACCTATTACTAATACGTCACCTGTTACCATTCGAAGAGAAGTTTACAACACTTTATTTTCACCCTCCAAATTTTATTAATGTAAGTGTAGCCGTTCAAAAGATACGAGGGGGGAGGGGACTTTTGAATAGCACTGTATACATCATGGTGGTGAAGACATTTATAAGACTCGCACTTTATTCCGCTTGGTCAATAATAGGTAATAGTCTCCACCACTTTGGTGTATATTATACTATAATCTGATTGCGTAAATATAAAAAGAGCTTGTTGCTTGTTTTCCTTTGTCTGATCTCGATTTTATTTAAATTTAAAGTCAGTCATTATATTCAAAAAATGTAACTTTGATATTTTGCAGATACCCTGTATAGTACAAAATATTTTTAAAATGTGGCCATTATTAAACAACATACTTTTTATTTGAAACATTTTCTGCCAATTAAATGTAATAAATCCAAGCCTATACAGTGGGCCACCCTGTATATTTTAACTGTTAAAGTTGTTAAATTCCACTTAATTGATAAAATAATAATAATTTTTTCAATCAATTTACTGTTTACAGCAAAATGGGGGATTTAAAATTTTTTATTGCTAAATCCCCAAGGTTAGATGCCGAGTCATCGAAATATTGTGAAACGTTTTTTACATACCAAAATAAGCCATAAGACTGCTTGGAGAAGCCACAGTTTGCGTACTTTCTATTGTAACGCACTGTGCTACAGTGATCAAATGAGTTTTTGTAATTAATGTAGCACCGCAAATATACGATAAGTCCGCTCCTCTGGCATAGTATACAGTGGCATGCCAGGGATATTCTCCCTCACTTGAGTGCTGTCCGTTTGTTATTAGTTGTAGAGGTGGATTCTGAAAAATAAAATTAGAACAGATCATTTTACAAACACCCAAATAATTCTTTTCCAAAATGCGAGTATAATATAGGCATGATAACTGATTTTGAAAAACTGCTACGATGCTTGCACGCATACGGGGTGTAAATGAGTTATGTAACATTTTACGCCATTGTTTCATGTGTGGAGAGAGCCAATCTGATACATAGAACAATTAAAATTTTCTCGGGCAGCCAAGCGGCTTTGAGAGCACTTAGCTCTCACCGTGTAACGTCGAAATTGGTTTTAGACTGCCAAAAAAGACTCTCTTCAATAGGAGAACTCATTAAAGTATTGCTGGTCTGGATCCCTGGACATTTTGGCATGCATGGAAACGAGAAGGCAGACTCTCTTGCAAGGGAAGGTGCCGCACGTGTTTCTATGGGACCAGAGCCTAGTATTGGCATCGCAATAAGTTTTGCCAAACAAACACTAAATACCTGGACAGCAAGAAGAGCTTTAGACTTCTGGCTTGATTTACCAGGATTGGTCATTCAAAGGCTTTTATATACATCTTTCGAAGAATGTCTCCAAACAAAGACTATATGACCTACGTTGTCTAACCGGCCATTGTCATCTGAATCATCATATGTTAAAACTTGGACAGTTGGAAGATGATGAAACAGCAGAGCATATTATTTGTGCCTGCCCCGCCGCGGCTCGAATCAGGTATCTGATGTTTGGCAGGGTCTCTCTCTCTCGCCCTCGGATCTGAAATATCATTCACCAAATAAACTAATCGGCTTTGGTGAAATCTGAATACGTGTGAGCCACAATAGACTCTTGCGAGTCGCAGTGGAGTGCCTTATAGACCAACTCACCACACACCTAACCTAACCTATGTAACATTTAAATTGGTTTGACAGAATAGGGCATGTACACGTGACGTCACAAACTATTTTGACAACAGCCTGGTGGTAAAATAATAAACAAAGCGTTCCAGAACACGTGGTATGTACTTACGTTACGTTACGTTACGGTAACTTTGGTACCCTTTTTGGTCTGTCAAAGCACATACCGAGATCTGCAGAAGGTTACTGAAATTGGTAGCTTTTTATCCTTTTCTAAAGTAGTTTTTGTCTTATCTTTTTATTCGTAAACAAAAAAAGTAGTTGGAAAGAATTTTGTGTTTTTTCAAGATTTGTTTGTTCTGTTGATTTTATTATAAATGGCAAGAAGCTGTCATTTTCCTTTTTTGGAGCTTACCCTCAATAGTATTTGTCTTTTTGTGTCTAAATTGATCAGCAACGATCTTAAGCGTTTGTCGCTTTTTAGTTCATAATATAATGGGAATTTTTGAGGGGATGTGGCATTAAAACTCCAAGAAAATATATAAAAACTCAATAAACACTTTTAGCCCAGTCAATACATAAACATAAACTTCAATTTCATCAATCAGCCGTACCAACTGGGTACCAAACGATTTCGCCTGCTATTGGTAGTTTACGTCATAGCGGTGACGTGTAGGACCTACCAATTGGTTAACCAAAGTTTCAACCAACCAAAGCGGGCCGAAATCGCCTATTGTTTTACCACCGGGGTATTGTCAACTGTCAACTGTCGTAGACATGCCCTATTTCTTAAAATGTTGGTGGGTTGTATATGAATATGGACGAGTTCCGGTTCAGCTGTAATACACTCACTTTCAAAAGTCTTGCACCCCCCCTATATTGGGATTATATCTATTTTTTTCTTAATTTTAATCCCATCATGTTAAATATTACTTAAAACCATACATTAAAATCGTACAAATTTATTTACTGGAATAACATAGGTTGGTTTAACAGAAAATTAAAATTGAAATGGAAAAATTTGAAAATACAAAAATAATATTTTCAGAAAAAAACGGAAAAAGGATGAATGTTATAATAAATTTAGTACTTAGTATTTCCACCTCTACTTCTTATCAATGCATCAACGCGTCTATGCATGCCAATAATCAAATTATTAATCACTGCCTGTGGAATATTGTCCCATTCCTCTGTAACCGCAACAATAAGCTCTTGCGTGTTTCTTGGAGGGTTATTTCGGTTTAAAATGGCTCTTGAGACATAATCCCACACATGCTCTATGGGATTCAGGTCAGGGGACATTGCCGGCCATTCCAATCTTGCAATGTTTCCGTTTTCCAAGGCTTGTTGAACGGCTCTGGTGCGATGGGGTCTGGCATTATCGTCCATAAAGATGAACTGGGCTCCGATTGCATTACGTAATGGTTGAACGATAGCATTAATGATGTTTTGCAGGTAATATGCACCGGTCATTGTTCCTGGAATATGAAGGAGTTGTGTTCTCCCATTAAATCTGATACCACCCCAAAACATTTGCGTTCCGCCACGATAAGGGGCAACACCTATGGCAGTTGCTAGTCTATTTTGTCCTCCTGTCTCCCTCCAAACCCTTTCCCGATAGTCATCACTCACTAATCCAAACCTGGACTCATCTGAGAAAAGAACGTTCCTCCATTGTGGCAATAACCAATGTTGATGAGCTCTTGCCCACTGCAATCGAGCGGTACGGTGACGAGCAGTTAACAAAGGCACCCTTAAAGGCCTTCTGCGCTTCAATCCTGACGCCAAAACTCTTCGACGGATTGTTGCGGTCGAGATCACGCGATTAAACGTTCTCTGGAATTGAGATCTTAGTAATGGTACAGTGACTGATCGTTCTCTGCGGGCTAATTGAGCAATATACCTATCTTCTCGTCTAGTACTAACAGTAGGTCGGCCAGTTCGAGGCCTACTATTCACTTCCCCAGTCTCTTCATAGCGTCTAATGGTCCTGCTAACCGTAGATCTCACAAAATTTAGCCTATTGGCTACCTGGTGACGAGACAACCCTTCTTGCCACAGAGCAATAATTCGAGTCCTATCAAAAGCAGACAACTCATTTCTAGGCATTTTTAACGTTTATACAACTTATTAGTACCAACTAACAATATAAACTGATAAGCAGAAACATTTTTTACCAGATCGGAATTTACACGATCCAAAACACGTTTTTTGTGGTATAGTGTAAACAAGTTCTTCTTATCAGCAAAATACTTTTATAGAGTATTTATTTCTACATATTTCGCTAAGATACAGGGGGGTGCAATACTTTTGAAAGTGAGTGTACATTTGAATTAGTCCACTTGACGTCATGTGGTAGAATCAAAAATTATTAAAAACATATTTGAAAATGAACTAGATTTAAGAAATATTTGAATATCGAACCAAAAACTCTGAGATAAATTTTTCTATATAATTACACAAAAATTAATAAAACAAATTTAAAATAGAGAAGTTATAAGAATAAATATAATATTTTACATAAATAATGCTGTTTGTATATAATATCTTATATACAAGGGTGCCAAACGAAAACGAAACGGTTACCAGTACATTAAGGTTGCCTATGATGCAATTAAGTACTTACTGCAACGATTCCACATTGTTCTTCGGTATCAGGTCTATATTGGCTTTGGATGACACTAAGATCTCCGATAAATATATCATCGTCCTTATCTGTTGATAATCCCATTGGTTTGTAACTGTAAGGATTAATAGAGACAATATTTATTATTTCAATGAGTTTTCAACAGACATTTTTGTAAATAACTACACTCATTTGATTTTTATGATTTTTTTGTGAACTGTAGGTCAGCTCTTTTGAAACAAAGCTGTGCTTGAGATTTTGATGTAGAGTTAAATTTGAAAAATACCAGGTACATTAATGTGTATGTGTTTTCTACCCGAAATATGAAAAACCTCATAGATTGCAACAATTGTAATAGAAGATGCCAGTTGGTGTGTGTCAAAATTTAGCACGATGCTTTATGTGGAAATCTCTGATTAATTCACCGCCGTGCTTTGCGGGCTGCTTTTGGATGCAGTATTCGCTGTCTAGTTATTTCAAGTTTTTTGATTTTAAATTGATGAATCTGATGATAAGCGTGTTTTTTTTTACAAAATAGTACAAATTTCGAAGCATTAAACGTCAAACTTTAAATTATAAACGTCAAATTTTAAGCTATTAACGTCAAACTTCAAGTTATATACGTAATACTTTAAGTCATAAGCGTCAAATTTCAAGCTATGAACGTCAAACTTTAAGTTATAAACGTCAAATTACAAGGTATAAACCTCAGAAGCCAAGTTATAAACGTCAAATTTCAAGGTATAAACGTCAAACGCCAAGTTATAAACGTCAAATTAGAAGCTATGAACGTCAAACTTCAAGACAGAAACGTCGAGCTTATTGGAAACGTCGAACTTCAATTTAAAATCGTCAAATTTCAGGTCAGGAATTTCAAATATCCGTACGAAACGTCAAACGTGAAGATGAAAACGATAAACATTCTTAGCATAACACGTGGTTCTTAATGGTGTTTTTGATTGTGTTTCAGTTCATTTAATTTAGATTTGGTGCCTTTTCCGACATTGTTTTCATTGCTTAGGTATTTTAAAGGCTATATTTCTGACCTTTTGTAATGAAACGTACCTATTATTTATTTATTTATTTATTCAACGGATTCACCAATTACAATAATTATAATATTACAGTGAACTAATTTAAGAATCTAATAATCTAAGCATACATTTCTAATTGAGTTCTTAAACATACCTAAAGAGTTAACAAATGAATATTATATTTATTAAACCATCTCTAACCTCTAGAAACAAGTGAGTTGTAATGTAACCGTAATTTGTGTTATGATTTTTTATTAAATCAAAACAAAACAACCAAATTACAAATCTAAAATCTATCCAAATAATTGCTTATCCTCAGGGCGACTGTCATTAGTGTCAATGTGTCAGAGTAAGCTGTCACGTTTAATGCAAAATTCATAAAAACAACTTACAAATTATCAATATATGATGAAGGAACTGGAGCTCGTAAGGGACGTGGCCTTGGAGTGGTTGATATTTCCGGACTTGTAAAATAATCGGTATAAGTAGCGGCTTCTGTTGTTAGTTTCATGCCTTCTGGACACACCGTCCTGGCATTAAGTCTATACTCTATTAATTTAGGAGGTGGTTGGCTTTTGTCATATTTGATATAAAATCTTACTCTTAGTGGTTCATTGGCCAATAATTTCTTCGATGGTGCTTGTATCTTGTAGACTATGTTGTCCTCGGTTAGAATTTTACCAAACCAATTCTAAAAATGTTACTTAAAATTTAAAATATCCAGCGTAAATATTGTAATTAAGAAATGCAGGGGATTGATAAAATATGCGGTATAACGAAACAGTTGAAACAACTAATCATATAAAATTCAAGGTGAGAGGGTTGTGGGACACCCGGCAGCAACCAAGTTCCTTTCGTTATTTATTATATTATGTATCATTCCCTTTGTCCTTATGGATTTACCTAACGCCTCGGCAGATAACAATCTTATCCTGGTGGGTGAAAGGGCACGACAAGAGTAAAGGTAATCGCATTGCCGATTCTTTAAGGTACATTTACATTAAATTACGCGCGTGCTCAAGTTTGAAATTTGCCCGCTTGACATATGACGTCTCCATGTATCCATTTACATTGAAAATTTTACTATTGCTTAAGCTTGAGCGGGCTTGTTCTTCTGCTTGACAAATGCAAGCAGAAAGACAATTCCATTTAAAATTTTAAGGTTATGTTACGATTGTTAAGAAAATTTTGTGATCATTTTTGTCTCATTAAATTTCTTTGAAGAGGAAAAACTTCATCACCTATAAAAAATGTTGGTATATTTAATGTGCCTGCTGAAAGGTTTTATTCCAAATGTGGAATTCTTTAATATGCCACCATCACTCTGTGCTCCATAAGACCCAATATCAAAGATTCAAAGATACAATTATATTTTGACTCATTTTAACTCACATATTGCTAATAGTATGCTAAATATTGCTAAATAAATGTCTCGTACCCAAAACTTTTTTGCGAATTTTCTTTCTCATTTTGTGTAAAATTTTAGGACCTACGGCCTGACGACTTCGACAATTGCGGAACTATCCAAACGTTACACCCATGCTCAATCCCTTAAGAGGTGGGACGGAATCAAAGGATTCAGTCTTGCCAGGATCACCCTATGCGACCCTGGGAAGCTGGCGTCGAAGAAATATTTTGCGACGACCCGAAAAACCTACGTTTAACAGTAGGATTTCTGACTGGCCACCGTCAACTAAGGAAACACCTCCATACTACGGGGCTAGTGGATACACCTCTATGCAGGATGTGTGAAAAAGAAGATAAAACTGTCAGGCATGTATTATGTGAGTGTCCGGAGTTATCGTCAATAAGAGAGTGTGTGTTCGGTGAGTCTTGGCCTACACCTGCCGATATAAAGGAGATGTCTCCTAGTGACCTGCCCACCTTCCTGGGAAGGACATGATGGACGATGACCTAGGAGGACATCTCCTCGGGAAGATGTATAATGGGTCACATGCAGTGCCGGATTTACCACTAGGCCAACTAGGCCGCGGCCTAGGGCCGCAAGCAAATGGGGGCCGCACGCCGCAGCGTTTCATAGAAAAAAAATTTATTAAGAAAAAATATTGAATTTCATTTTCTTAAATTAATGCTTACCGCAACTTTAAATCGAATACATGACTTTTGAAACAATACAATCTAAAATCAAAGCGTTTAGATTTATTTGAACATTACTGTGAACATTCACTGTAATACATACAGTGTGAGTGAATGTTTATTTTTAGAACTAATATGAAATCTGCTTTATACTTTAATTCCATAATCGTGAAGTTAAAGAATACGATATAATAATTATAAGCCATTTTATATTATTGCTAGCATCCGCATCCGCATCCTGCATCCATTAATGTTTTCCAATTGGTGTTTATCTTTAAGATATCTCAACGACTCACTTGTTTTGACGTGAGCTTGAAATAAGGCATATTTCAATTTTCCACCTAAGGGGCGGCCGGGGCGGGGGCCGCTCGGGTTAATTTGGCCTAGGGCCGCAAGTACCCTAAATCCGGCACTGGTCACATGTGGCCTAAGTGCTGTGAGCCTACACTCACCCTCCCTACTTTACAGATACAGATACTTATCCTGCGAGTTGATATATGCGCAAGTTTGTTTGCTGTTGATAGGTAGGTAATGGAAAACATTTTGAGAACTTCTTTTCTGATGATTGTTCTTGCTATTTATTGCGAGTCATGCAAAGTTTATTAAACAAAGTATATTTCAACAAAATTTTGATTGCTTGCTCGCAAAAAAAGACAATTTTATTGCAAATCTCTTTACGTGAAAACATTATTAGACTTCATCGCGATTGCGTTTAGACCCGATCAAATAATATAAATATCTTGTACTACATTTAAAAATTTTGTCAGCAGCAAATTTAAATAGAAATCTTTAGTTACAGATATACCTTCGTTCACACTTAAATATTGAAGATGACCTTTTGGCTTTGCCAGTGTGCCAAAGGAAATTAGTGAAAAAAATTATTAAAAGCTCTATTAGGTACTTACCCCTAACTGCAGACTGGGTTTATCGAAATATAACCTCAGCCAAACTCCATTAAGATCGGCATCAGAACGTAGAATAAGCACTCCAAAAATTTTATCAGTTTCATTGGGATTTCTTGGCTCATATTCAAACAATCGCGGACAGGGAGATATTAAATCTTGATTCACTACATTATTAATAAAAAGAAAAACCAAGACAACAGCTAGACCGAACATAATATATTGTAATCTGTTAATTACTGCGGCGCTTGATTAAAATTGGGGATTTTCGAAACCGATATAAATTTTGAAGAGTGCACGAAACTTATTGTTGAATAAAAATAAAAAAATAACCTGTTATGAATACATTAAAATTAAGCTATTCACTTTTGTAACTTTGATTGCTATCGAAATATCATATAGTAATCATTCGTGCTTAGCAGAAAATGTTTTAGGTAGGTATTGAAAAATATCAACTACCAAACTAAAATTCAAAGAGTAAAACCAGTTTTTCTCGAGATGCCGGTTCATAAAATTATTTCTTTTAATCTTTTTATTTTAGTTGTTTTGATTAGTTGATCAGCAGTGGTGGTACCTAGGAGGTTATAATCTTCCTATATTTTTGTGTAATTTATTTTTTTTGACCATGAAAAGCGAGACAGGACTTTCAACTGCTTTACCTTCTTCCTCGCATGGCTCAGAGTAGCCACGAGCCGCCACTGGTACATAGTGTTTGTTTTTAACTTTTTATTAAGTTGGTTAATTGACTGCATTTGAAGATATTCCTACTTGGAATAAATTATTTAAAACCTGTTGGACAATGTTACAGCACAAATAATCTTATAAACTTTTATCGTGCGCCTATGATTGAGGGAATCAATTAACCCCCTTATAAATATTTTATCGTAATAAATAGAAATTTTCAAAAATAAATTAACTTTTTTATCAAAAACCTATCATATGTTTATGGACATCACCGTATTACGACCGAGTACCTACTTTGGCATAGACCAAAATGTGTGTCCTTTATGCGTTGCTATACCAAAAATCACTCAACGATTGATTACAATTTTGTTTCTGTAACGCCGCTGTTTAGTTTAGCATTGACTGAATTTGTGTTTGTGTAACCTAAGCGGCAAAAGGCCAATATTTCTTATACAGAAATGAACAGAGTTCTGTGGTCTGATGGTAGTAAAAAAGAAGTATGGATGGTAGAATGGTCAAGAAGAGGAATTAGTTTGGTAAAGTTAAAAATAAAATAGATATTTGAACAAATAAATAATACAATTTCACAATTATAATACCTCTGTCCCGTATAATTCTTATACAATGAGTATCTCAGGATTAACAAGAATTGTGCCAAATTTTTTAAGGTTAGTAATAACGTAACTTAATTTTTTATTGATAAAATCAAATTCTATTATTTTTAGCCGTTGTACTAGTTCCGTTTTCAACTCTCTGGCACCTTTTCATTCTTTAAATGCTGCTAATGCTGTAGATCATAGACCAGGAGGTTTATTCAATATGGTCACTCGTTCAGTAATTAGAGTTCATTTTCCTAGACCTTCTGAAAGAAAAAGAATAAAGGTGCATGGATGGAACACTAGAATGAAAACTGCATCTGGGCGAAGGGTTCTTATGAATAGGATATTGAAAGGACGATTTGTGTATTCTCATTGATTGTGACATAAATCTGTAGTTTTGTAAATACATCGTTATAGTATAATTTATATAAAAATAGTATACTTTTTATTCCTATTAATACTAGTTATCAATAAGATGGTTTTTTTATTTATTTATACTTCCAATGCTGGGTACATAATTATTATCTGGCAAACGAAGATATAATTGAACTTGGAGATAATCAAATTTAGTTGATAACAAAAATTGAGGATGTGTTAAATAATTTCCCATATACCAATAATCTGAATCAAATGTTAACGGAGACTTGTTATAATGACTAAAACTTTTTAACATTGAACCATTGAATTTTCTTTTCTTATCGTGCTTCTTTTCAATACAATTTACAATGGATATATGGTGTATTTTCCTTTATTTTACACCCTTTAATAAGGCACTAACTATCTCAACTTATTATAAATACAAAAAATCAAGAGTTAACATTTGTTGCTCTTGTAATCAGTCTGAGAGGCCAGAACACTGTGTGTACAGGGCCAGTGTACTAAGTATATGTTTTTTTATTGTTGTGTGCTGTTATTATGGGAAAAACCTCGGGAAGTTTTGTGATCGTGGCTAATGCTCCGTTCACTGTGTTACAAGTTGTAACAAATATCATTTAGTTATAGGTAACTATTTTTCATAGAAAACACATTTGTTGTAGCTTTGGTTTATAAATGCATTTATACTGAAATGACATTTAATAATTCTCAGTTACTATCAATATTTACTGTTATTTACAAAATACCATTAAGAATTGATTAATAGATTCAAATGGTGTCAGGGATAAAAAATATGTTATGTATTTTGTATTTAAAATAATATATTAGTGTACAAAAATTACTCATTACAATATAATTGATCTATAAAACAATAATTATGAAATTTTGATGTGTTTTGCTATCCAATCTAAAAATTTGGCTGCGTCGGTAAAGATGACATATTTTTGGGGATCACAAACATTTTGTCTGGCTACGGTATTGGAAACAATTCCTCTTAGCTGCCATACTGTGTTGACACCATTTGTACCACTCTTTGGAAAAATCAGTCCACCTCCCGAGTCACCGTTACATACAGATGTGCCTAAAATACATTGTCTTTAATTATGTTTAAAACTATTTATAAATTAATTACCGTTTCCATAACCTGCACAGAAATTACTATCTTTATTTGTATATAGCGAATAGAATTCTGGATAGGAAAAAACACAGTCCAGAGTACCAATAACTGGCATATTAGCTTGCATTAATAAGTCAGTGGTGGGGTTGCCTTTGTGATCTCTACCCCATCCTACAGCTATACCTAGAAAACAATAAAAAGCTATTAAAGATAAAGTAGGTATATAGGTAGCCGTTATAACCTTATATAGAAAGCAAAGATTAAGAATAAGTTTTAATGCACAAAATTACCAAAAGAGTAATTTAAATTTAGGTTGAATTACCATTCTGTTTTTGTATGCGGTCGGACCTAAGCAGAATGCAACGACCTTAGACAAGAGAAAATGTTTCCCAATCTAAGGCACCGACAGCAGGCGATTCTTAAGGGAGTGATGGGAAAAGCTAATTTTTGAGCATTTTGTTCGATTAGCAAGATTATGATTTGTTACTTCGTACCAGAAAAAGAAGATGGCTAACAATTCCTCCACAATAGATATGTTTTGTTCGTTCTTTCACTGTTCTTTGCGAAATTAAAAGAACATCTAACTAAGATAATATTGCTAGATACAATGGTTGGAGAACTTTGAAGAAATTGAACAATCACAGCTAGATATTTTTCACAGAATCGCAGCAAGAGTGTAGGGGGAATGTCGATATGATGGCATTCCAGGTATGATGGATGCTACCCTGCCAATTTTAGCGATTTTTATTTGAATTTAACTTGATCCAAATCCACTAGAGATGCTAGAGACCACCACAAATCTACGTACAGCGGTGTGATAGTTGAGTATAGACTCCGTTTCACATAAGAAGGAGCCACGTGAAGTTTGCCAACTGTCTTATGCAGAAATCAATATCAGTCTTGTTTATCTATGTCGCCTTATCGTAACGACCGCTTCATGCCATTGGCAATCATTAATTTAAAGTATAATATTTTAACCATACCAGTATCTATTTATTGGATGTGAAACTATCTCGAGAAGCTTTAAATAATTCCCAAATATGTTTTATTTAAACTATACATGCGATAAATAGATTTTTAATATGTACAAAATGTGGAAACGTTACGCTTCTGATTTGAAGTCGAATGTAAACTTTACAATATGGCGCTGGTTAATGACTGCAACTTCAAGCGGCTTCTTCTTAAGTGAAACGGAGTCTACAATTAAGATTATATTATTAAAAGTGTAGCTATTTATTTATAGGATGGACATAAATATTATACACTCTACATGTACTCTACACAACCTGAAATTGTTTTTTATTCTAAAATAAAAAACATAAATACCTATATTATATGCTTTAAAATACCATTGGAATATTTTTGTATTATTACGTACCTACTTTATTTATTACAGTATCGAGTGATGTACTATCTTCCCACAAGCATATCGGTCTTACAAATTTCGTATACACGGTTGGTTTATTTAATTGTAAAATTGCGATATCATTGTAAAATGAAGTTTTGTTAAATTGTTCGTGTACATTCACTTTTATCACTGCAAATGTTTGTTCTTCCCTTCCATACACCAAGAAACCATGTTTTCCTGCAATAAAACGATATCAATATCGATGCTCTCTATTATAAAGTAAATATTTTCTTATTAACAACAAATCAAAGTGTCATCTGCTAAAAATATGTTTGCCTTTTAAGAGACTCATAAATGTATTGTTACGAACTCAGTGATTCAGAAACCGGTTCTGTCTATAACTGAACTATAAAGTTTGGCGAATGCGACCTTTCTAGATTCTAGAAAGATTCCATAACATGGCACGCGATGGTTTATTCCCGATTGTTCTGGAAGCT
Source organism: Galerucella calmariensis (assembly GCA_910591675.1). Lineage (NCBI taxonomy): Eukaryota > Metazoa > Arthropoda > Insecta > Coleoptera > Chrysomelidae > Galerucella > Galerucella calmariensis. Next base: position 230,566 of record CAJUYG010000273.1, on the reverse strand, counting down.
TCGCATACGTAGAAGGTGGTAAATTCAAGAAGGATCTAGAGTTGCGAAGGACTACCTATATATACGCGGGCTTTTGGGGGAGTGAGTGAGAACAGTTTTTCAGTATACAGTGAATCAGTAAACAGAGTTCCAGTATACAGTGAGTGAACAGATAGTGAATTAGTGAATATAAATAGTACAATATTTAAGTGTTTAAGATGAATTAGGACAATTATTATACCGAGTGTGGATAAATTAGTAGATATTAAATAGTGTGTATATAAGTTTATAGTGTGTAAGTGTTTCTTCAATAAACCAATAGTAATTAGCCATAGTAAGCGTATAATTTTATTCCACAAAATCGGTTTAAATAAATAAGAAAAACATTACAGTATAGTATACAAGGAAGCGAAGGGATTTGGAGCTTCTTAAAGTTTCTGGCACAAGTCGCCTAATTTGTGATGATACGCACAGCTATTTTTTGTGAGGAAAAAACTTTTGGAGCATTTTGCTCCGCTCTACACCATAGTTAGGATGACTATGAACAAGTTCAAAATAAACTATGCGTAGAATATTTTGACTCAAACTATTTCTAGTTTTGATTTAAAGCAAATATTTGCGATAAGATCTTTGAGCATAAGCAATATACAGATTGCGAAAAAGTTTAATCGGGCATACGATTTACACAAGTATGACAAGGATAATATGAAAAAACCAACTTGAAAGAGAGAGAAGAATAATTGTGGGCAGGTGGTGATGGGCGTATTTAATTCCAGAGGCTGGAAGAATGTTCATCACCCCCTTATTCTACACAAAATATCGTTTGCACATATTAATCTGCGCTTCTGGCAACAGCGGTTAAAATAGGGGGGCGATGAACATTCTTCCAGCCTCTGGAACTAACGCCCATCGCCAACTGCCCACAATTATTCTTCTCTCTCTTTCAAGTTGGTTTTTTCATATTATCCTTGTCGTACTTGTGTAAATCGTATGCCCGATTAAGCTTTTTCGCTATCTGTATATGAGATGTTTTACTGGTTCAGAAGCTGAAATAAACTTGCTGGATGTAAACAGAATCTTCTGGGTTTTTGTTTCAATTAATTTGAGAGTTGATTACTGTTGAACCAAGATTTTTAACTCGACATGCAAGCTTTTGCCAAGCTCTCCTCATCTTTAACCAAGATTGTGGTATCATCAGCAAACAAAACACAACGAGCTTCCCCAGGGAACTTGATAAATCGTTTACGTATGTAACAAATAATAATTGTTCTAATACAGATCCTTGAGGAGCTCCTCCTTGACACCGGAATCAATTTGATTCAACATTATCGAAACTTACGTATTGGATCAACCCTTGTCAGGATCACCCTATGGGAAGCTGGCGTCGAAAAAATATTTGGCGATGACCAAGAAAAACCTATGTTTATTAACAGTAGGATTTCTGACTGGCCACTGTCAACTAAGGAAACACCTCCATACTATGGGGCTAGTGGACACACCTCTATGCAGGATGTGTGAACAGGAAGATTAAACTGCGAGTGTCCGGAGTTATCGTCAATAAGAGAGTGTGTGTTCGGTGAGTCTTGGCCTACACCTGCCGATATAAAAGAGATGTCTCCTAGTGACCTGTCCCCCTTCCTGGGAAGGACAGGATGGACGATGACCTAGGACAATTCCTCGGGAGGATGTACAATGTGTCACATGTGGCCTAAGTGCTGTGAGCCTATACTCACGCTCCCTACTTTACAGATACAGATACAGAATTTACGTATTGAGACCTGCCAGTTAGATATGAACTAAATAATATTAGCAGATTACCCCTATCTAATTGATCTAAAAGTGAGTTCACACATGGTTGAAAGCCTTTAACCACACTTTGAACAATATTGTCAACTGCCTTAATTTTGGACATGTTCTTCTGAAAACCAAAATAACTTACATGGACTGTATTTCTCTATTTAATTTTGTTGATACGTGCTACTACATCGAGCCAAATAGCAATAAATATTTGCTAATGGACTTTAATTAAAATACCAACAATAATAAAAACTAGAACCCATCCATTGTGCTCCATATGTATGGGGCCCATGTTGACATATATCCTTCGTTTTTAAATAAAATATAAGTACCTACATTATGATATTTTAAAGTTATACTAGGTAGGTACTTACCCAAGATGATCTCTAGTTCTTTGGGTTCTCGGGGTACTTGATAATTTTGTTTAGTAGCACAGTGAGCTGCTGTCACGATATGCTGTTCGCTAATAAGTGTCCCACCACATATGTAAACATTCGTATCGCCATCTTTTCTATAAATAGCAGCATGCCAAGGAAATTGCCCTACAAAGAATATCCATTAAACAATAAAGACATATCACTGAGTATATTCTTTTTAAAAATGTGTACATTTAAATAAATCTATCTATACAATCTATTATTGTAGTTTTATTACCTGGTCTTGTGTTTTGTCCTTCTGTAATTAATGCAACTGGGGTTGCTATGGGGACTCCACATTTTGGTACGTTAATATTTACTTCTAATAATGGCCTGAAAGGAAAATTATTTATTCGAATTATCTTTCTTAAATTTTCTTTTCTTCACCTGTAATTATCGATATTAGATTCAGTTTGTACTATTTTTTCTTCTTCATAATTTGGACATATTTCCCTACCATTCAATTTAATTTTTATTAATCTTGGAGGTTCCAAATCATAATATGGATCGTACACGACGTAAATTTCTGCTTTGTAAACTTCATTCGCTTTTATTTCTTTGTTACTTTTAATAGTAAATCTTTTGTTTGCTTTGTCTGACTTAACTGCCCCTAACCAATTCTGGAAACAATTTAAATATGCTTCGTTAGCATCCTCCAGCATGCAAAAATATAAGTACAAAATACTTACTACTTACCCCTAACTGAATAATCGATTTATCAAATTCTATATCCAAGGTAATATCTTTTATGTCTCTCAAACTACTCAATGATATAATACCATACCATCTATCCTCATCCGATTTGTTTGGTTCAAATACAAAATATTTTGGACATGGTGATGCAATTTGTCCGTGAATCTTCTGTATAATAGCTAATAATATTATTAATACGTTGACGAGGCTCTATAAATAAAAATGTTTTTATTAATTTTTAAATTGAGTCGCAAAAAAATTCTGATCCAACTTCTTGTTTGAAAGGAAATCGAATTTCGAGAATTTCGTTTGATAATGATCGATTTAAGGAAAAAGTGCATTTATACTCTTTAACAATTAGGGAGCTTTGAAATCCTTAGCACGCTCACAGATCAGATCTAGACTGGCCTTAGACTGCCTAAAGAACAAGTCTGAAGCGGAAATTTGGTATATCAAAAGCTGCACATAAACACAGAAGTAACACATTTCTTCTTATTAAAAACGAAGTTCATTTCACAAAATTATCTCTGGTTCATTTCATTGTTCATAGTTGATATGTTAACAGAGCACATTGAAGCGGGTCTTCTTTACTTATTAGTAATTTGTGCGCCAGGGCTGTGTGTGCAATCCTTAATCGGGTAGCTTTAATTTGTTCAGCTCTTGAAGTCGGTAGGGACGGGGTTCCTCTTACATCATTATTGCATGCATTTTGTTATGGATCTCAAGGTTCTATTTATGTTGCCACTTATCCATAACAAAATTCTTGACAGTTACCTTGTGGTCTTGGTGAGGTATCAGCTCTAATTTTGGGATATGACTATTGCCGACAGATATCGGCTTCTTCGTTACCCTGTATACCGGTATGTGATGGTACCCATAAGAAAGATATATACTCTCGGACTGGAGTTTGAAAAGTTGGTTCTTGATTTTGAGAATGACTTCGTGGTTTAAATACATATAGGTACAGATTTTAAACTTTTCACAGCTTTTAAAGAGTCGGTAATAACTAACATGTTTTTATTGTTGGAGAGCCTGAAAGGATTATTCTGTCATTTAAGATGGTTAAGTTTAGTCGTCATAGATTTTTAAAGGAGTCCTCTATGGCGAACTTCAAAACAATTTGATTTTCTTAGGCTTGTGGGCTCTTAGTGCAGATTGTTGTGTTTTTGCCAGAGATTCCTTTTCTGGTTATAGACTTGTCTTATTTGTCCATGTTATCTTTATCATTGTTAATCTTCACACGCGTTTTTCTTATTTTCAATTTTCGAACTGTTATTTTTGATATTTTAAAAACATTTACGGCTGAATCTACTGCTCCTAAAGATTTTTCATAGATATTATTAATTACACCAAGTTGTTTTCTAAAAAAGTATTGAATAAAGGTATAGTCTGTACGATCTCAACCAAAAAAAAATCGGTAAACACTATATAGGTATATAGTAACTATAAACCTTGTTTTTTTTAAACTATAATTTATTGGTAATGTATTCAGTTATTTAAATGAATTGATATATTGTTTGTATATGTTAAAATAAATTTTGTGTCTTGTCCTATTTTTGTATTTGAATTAATAACTTTTTGTTATTTCCCGTTAGATTAGTTGTAGATACCGGTTATTGAGATTATAAGAAAATAAATTATGTATACTCGTTTTAGATGTTTATTTGAATAATAATAAATTTTGAATACTTACTTAGGTACATAATAAATTTTATAGTGAAATTATAGAATCGGTTTATTTCATCTCTGGGACAAAAATGTTTGTACCTACATAATTTTACAGCTTTTACGTTGGCGTTCTTCACTAATACTTTTAATAACAATTTAAAGAACTATATTTTTTATTATTATTTAATAAACAGTGATTTACCAAAGAGGAGACAAACATAATTCTAATAATAATTATACAGATGCGTACATAAACTAAATAATAAATTTATTTATTTATTATTAGCTTAAAAAACAGTAATATAGTTATCATGTGCACGTTTACGAAGCAGACCTATTTTTGATTTCAACTTTAAAAATATCAAAAGGGTTGATATAGCCTTTGCTGAGTTTTTTTTTAAATGAGACTCCCTTTTTTCTCGCTGAGCTGATTCCAAAAATGCAAAAGTTGTTTTTCTACGACAACCTCGATAAATGATTTTATAACCGTAACTTCAATCATAAACAAGCACATTTTGTATACAGAATTTTTGCCATAAAAATCTCATGCCATTTCCATGATATTAAAATTAAAAATATATTTTGAGCGTGCAAAATTCAAATGATTGTTTACATAGAATATTTGTACTATAAAGTTACTTAAAAACGTTTTGTTTGATTTTTGAAACGTACAAGTATATAACCAAATTTTTATCAATGTTTGGTGTAGGTAGGGTATATACAACCCTCTACCTTACATATCTTAAACTTCAAATTAAGTAAAAACCTCTTACCATGTTTTGTTAAACACAAAACACATTTACACAATCACAGTTCAAATAAAACTTGCAGCAAAATGCAACACGATAACCCCCTAAACTTTCGTCATATTTTAATCTTTATTATCTATTTCGGTATCACCACACAACCAATTCGAACTTGGAAGTTGGAAGAACCGAATTCATTAATTCATTCTATGTATAGATTTCTCTTTTGATTTATCGCATCTATAATCTATAAGTCGTTCTGCAAGTTTGAGGTTATTTGTTTAATTCTTATTCATCTGATGAAGGTCAATCCTCGACGTATGTGTATTTTCCAAATACATGCGTGAATTACTTTATCTACGAGGGAAAATGATATTACATGAATATTTTTTTAATTAATCTTGTTCTGGGCAACCAAAAAATTGAACTACTCAATCTATGTAGCATCTAGTCTTTACTGCAGAGCTAACGGCATTTGAAATTGCATTAAATTAGCTAATAGAGAAATATAACAGGTTTTCTCAATAATAATTGTAAAATTTTGTAACATCATTTTGGTTAGACCCTAATTCCATATTATGTTATCAATAAGAAACTATTTTGCCTAGTTCTAACTTATATAGTCTTCACCTATGTCTTAACTAATGCTAACTGAAGGTGGATTCATGCAAGAAGAAATTAAAGCTAAGATTAATTTAAAACTAAAACTAAGGAGATAAAACCATGTTATTTTTCAATTTAAATCTAAATTTCTTAGTTTCTTGCATGAACATCTACATTACACGTACATGCTCATGCAAAAAACTAAGAAATTGAGATTTAAATTAAAAAATAACATGGTTTTATCTTCTAAAGGTGGATTCATGCAAGAAGAAATTAAAACTAAGATTAATTTAAAACTAAAACTAAGAAGATAAAACCATGTTATTTCTTAATTTAAATCTCAATTTCTTAGTTTCTTGCATGTACATCTTCATTACAGGCACATTCTCATGCAAGAAACTAAGAAATTGTGATTTAAATTAAGAAATAACATAGTTTTATCTCCTTAGTTTTAGTTTTAAATTAATCTTAGTTTTAATTTCTTCTTGCATGAATCCACCTTTAGTTTTAGTTTAAAATTAATATTGGTTTTAATTTTTTCTTGCATGAATCCACCTTTAGTCTTAAGCTCAATATAAAATAAGATAAACACAGCCTGATAATATAATTACATAACCGTGATCTTGGCGTTATAAGGGCAAGTTGTATCAAACATGCACTTAAACTCGGCTTAATCATAACTGATGATTAGACTGTGGCTGATTGATGTATTTATTATCAACAATTACATCAGTATAAACATCAATCATCAATAAACCGAGTTTAAATGTTTGATAAAACTCGCCCTAATGGTACTAAACTATTACCTTTGACAACTATTGATAACTGTAAATAAAGTAGACTCCTATAACCCAGAGACAGAGTCAACGAAATATTGTGAAATATACTTTATGTAGAAATTTTTAAATTATTGTGGTTTAATGGCGAAGCATGCTTTTGTGTTAGGTATTGCACTGTCTTCTATTTATTTATTTGAAGTTGTATGTATGTATTGTAAATAATTTTATATTTAGATGTGACATTCACTGAGACCTAAAAGATCTATTGTATACCCCCTTTCTTTTACTTAGTTCCCTAGTCTCAGAGACCAGTTGCACCTTTAGTCCTGTTTTCCGGTTTAGGATATCTGCAAACTTTAACTCAGGTAAATGCCCCTCTTCTATCCAGTTATCTGCTAGGTTAAAAAATATATTTATGTCATACTAGTTCATTATTGCGTTTTTATTGCTTAGTTACCAACTATCTAATGTCGTACTTTATGGCCCGCGCGGGCATAAAGAGAAATAATTTTTTGTTCAACTTATTTAATAACCATGTCGTAAGCTTATTTAGACTTTTTTGGCAACAGATTTACAGTTGCTTTCTTTGCTTTTTCAATAATTTCGTCAGGAATTCCAAAATCTTCGTTCATTTTGACTTCTAACTTTGACACATATGAAAGTTATTGTGATTCTATGACATTTACGTTTGTCAACATTCACCTATTAATTCAAACCGGATTTTTTAAAACACTGATTTGTATTGAGATTGGATTGCAATAACGAACTAGTATGACATAAAAGTTTGTATGTACCGCAGGCATAAACAGATGTGTATACCCTCGGGCGACTTCGCCCTCAGGGCATAAACATCTATTTATACCCTTGGTACATAAATAGCTATTATCGCCAACTGTCAGTAAAGCCGTCAATTATCAGATTGATTTCCGGAAGTAATAGTATATCAAGTATTAAGAACGGTAAAAGTTGTTCACCGGTCGACAGCAATTTTGCTGGAGACCGGGTATTACCCTTAAAGTTCGAGATGCTTATACCATTTTTTGCGCGATCGTATTGAAATAACTTTTGAATAAAATAATTTAAATTTCTTCGAAATGAACGAAATGTCAAAAGTGACATTTATACTCGATCAATTTAATAGTATATTAAGGGCCGGTTTTACAAGAGAGATTTATACTAGGTATAGTTATTCTGGGTATAAAGTTATACCAGAATTTATACCTAGTTTAAAACTGGTTGGTTTTACGATGCTTTTTTACACCGGTATAGCAAATGCTTGGATTCTTGGATCTTCTTGGATCTTTTTTGTTTATTTACAGCATCGGTTGTGTTTACTGGTTTCTAAGTCTAACACGTCGGTAAGTGATTCACTTACCGTTCAGGCGTCGGTAAGAAAATTACTTACTGACGTCTTAGCCCTACATACATTTAAGTGGTCCTAAACAATATATTACTTCATTCATTACACAAAAGGAACAAAAAAAATAAGAAGATTTATATTTTTTGAATGAACAGAATCGAACAGAACAATATAAAAAGTAATAAACAATTTCACCAAAATGCTAATTATATTTTAAACTGATCGAGAAGTATAAATGTCACTTTTGACATTTCGTTCACTTCGAAGAAATTTAAATTATTTTATTCGAAGTTTATTTCAACACGATCGCGCAAAAAATGGTATAAGCATTTCGAACGTTAAGGGTAATACCGGTCTCCAGCAAAACATTGCTGTCGACCAGTAAACATCCCTTACCGCTCTTGATACTTAATACTATTTATAATGTTCTGTTCATTAATAAAATATAGATCTTCTAATTTTGCTTTAGGGTGTACCTTCAATTTAAATTTAACAAATAATTAGTAGATTTGTTCTATATTTGCAGTTTACTTTGTCATAATAAAATGCAATGAAATATACCTCAGGTTTTTATATTCCTAATTCTGAGCAGCTGGCGATAACATTTTGTATGCACCACATCAGTAAAGTGTCTTTATCGGACTCGCCTGTAATCCGCCTCGCTCGCTTCTCTTGCTCGTCTCATAATTTCAGACTCGTCCGATAAAGAATCACTTTACTGACTTGGTACATAAATAATTATTATCTGAGTAAGGATGTTGATGATAATTTAAGGAAAATAACAACACTGCAATTTTCTAAAAAATATTTTATACTTAAATTACAATATTAACTAATCGGAATCGGAATTTAAAATCTTCCGTATCCACGATAAATGTTTAGCAACATCTGTGAAAATGACATACTGTGATGTATCACAAATTCCTTCGGTTTGTAACGCAACACCTACCGAAACCAATCCTCTAATTTGCCAAACGGTATTTTGACCGCTGGTTCCCGTTTTCGGGAACACCATTGATCCACCAGAGTCTCCGTTGCATACAGAAGTTCCTAAAACCAAACAAAAAATGTTCATTTTAATTTAGGGTGTGCTGTAACTCTGCATGTTAACCCACTTGTCAGCGCACTAGTGGTTAAACTATGTTTAGAGTTCATATAATACCTTCCTTGATGTGCGTCTTTTATTGTTAATGACCTTCTAGCACGTTACGTCGGAAGAAATGGAAAAAGGCAGGTCTGTTATAAATCCTAATCAAAATATCACAATAATGAACCGTTTAAATGTATTACAAACGTTAACCCTAATATTTGATTTGAAAATTTGATTAGTTGATGTTTAGATTACGCGCAAGCTTGATCTATCAATCGGGAGAAATTACAACATTCAAAATAGGATACACACGTACCTTTCGTAGCGGCAATATGTCTTACGTCTTTTTTTACTGTCCCACTGGCAGTTCTCGTTAGGTCTGTACTTTGTTGTTTACGGTCAATTATTATTTATGAAAAGTGAATACTAATCTTATTGTTTTATTCATTTGAATAATACAAAAATATGCCTAGATACACAGAAAAACATCAGCATTTTGAGAATTCTCAAGTATTTTCAATTAGAAAAAGAAGCTGGTAATTATTAATTTCATAGAACATTTTCGAATTTGGCTGAATACGATTCTGATGATTTTATTTATCAAAGTTGAGGTTAGCTATAGGTCAAAATAGCAAATAAAGTAAACGACACACGTCACAAACGATGACGCACACCAAGAAGTCTATTGAATCTACTATACCCACTATTCAGTAGTTAACACTTTTTCCGTTAAAACACAAATTGTCGATCTAGGATTACGAAACCAATGGCTTTCAGTTGACATTTAAGCCTTTCGTTTTCGATATTGCCATTTATATTTAATAATTTAGTTTCATGCTGTGTGTTTCAGAGTGTTCTTGATTAAATCCGGTCTGTAATATAAGCGTTGCGTGGAATATTTTGACTTTTATTTTCTTGTAATGATTAAAGTTATTTCGCATTGGTAGAGGGCGCTAACTTAAAGCCCGTACCAAAGAATACACCAGCTTAACAAGAAGCGAAGCCCGATGCAAAATCTCTTTGATGTTTTAGTAACTAAAAAGTTTGTCCTTGAGAGATTGATGTTGACAGATAACTCATTAGATACACAGAGAAAATGATCAAATTTTCAAATATCGGCGATATAATTGGTTGAAAAAATTGATTGTGACAAGCATCTTATTATAAAAATGGCTCCTTTCAGACATGCGCATATAAAAAAAGGATCGGAAGCTTCGCTTCTTGTTTAGCTGGTGTATTCTTTGCCCGTACCATAAAATTTGATGGCAAAACAATAACAGCCATAATAAAACTCAAATTAATGATGTCCTATTGGTTGCTATATCATTTGACAGTTCGCGCTTCACGTTTGAGATAATTGAGGTTAGGACATAGAAATGATTTTGTAGATAAAAAATCCCTTTGACCAGTAACAATTATCTCAGAATAACAGTGAATCAGCTATGAAAACTTGTAACATAATAGGGAAATTGTTTAACAGATTTAAGCGGGTTAAAGTTATACTTACCGTTTCTAAAACCGGCGCAAAAGTTTTTTTCAAAAGTAAAACGTGAAAAAAAGTCCCTGTTTGAATATATACATTGAATCGTTGATACAATCGGCATTTTTGCTTGCATCAATTTTTCTGAAAGAGTTCTTTTTTCATCAAATCCCCATCCTATTACTGTCCCTAAAAATAAAAATATAAGAATGCTACAGTATATCAAGTTAATAAGTCAAAGTAGATGAATGCCGGGAGCACTGTAGCCTATTGGCTTATTGTACTCTACTCCCACATTTAGTCCACCCATCCAGTTATCCCCGTCTTCAAGTAGACGATTGGCTTCTCCGAAGATTGTTTGTCTCCTCGAATCCAATTCCTCACAGTCAGATAAGATATGGGCTACTGTCTCGGTCTCCATGCCACAAAGTCTGCAGCTGAGGACCCCGTTATATAGAACCCTAGAAGGAATACTTGGTTCCCTCACAGTACTTTCTGTTTCCAAATTTAAAAAAAATGGCTTGGTGGAAAGCGATTTCGGACAAATGAAAAGGTGGTTGCAGAGACAAACGCGTATTTTGCGGAAATTCCGAAAAATTATTATTTTGGATAGCTTGGAAAAATTGGAAACTCGCTGGACATTGAAAAGTCACTCTTCCGCCAAACCGCCCTCGTATATCATGCACTGGTTGTCAGTTGTCGCTAGTATTTCTGGTAAGTTTATTAAAAAGCATTAACCTACCTTCTTTATTCGTGATGTATTCCAAGTTTGTATCGCCTTCCCAAAGACAAATGGGCCTAACATAATCTGTTATTTCAATAGGTCTAGATAGTTTAAGGATGGCGATGTCGTTGTAGAAAGTAGTTGCATTAAATTCTGGGTGTACGTATATATCTTCTATATCTCTGTCTTGAGTTTCTGGTCCAAATGTTTTCAAATTATATTTTCCTAAAAAAAACAGAAAATTACAGAGAGTAAGATACAGATACATTTTCAGGATCTATGAAATATTTCGATTTTTGGAATCTACCTGCACCATTTCAAGATCAACCTACAAGTGAATAATTTCCAGGTTTTTTTTGCAAGACTTTTTTGTAATAAAATTTTTCTCAGATCTGAAGATAAAGCCGACGATTGTTCTTATTTGCCCATAAATGTAATTGAAATTGTGCAGAATCGACATTCAAGAGGTAAGTAATCTGGATATAATGATTTGCTATTAGTTAATGAAAAAGTTGCAATAATGAATTGTTTTTTATTTGCTAGCAGAGGCCTATGAATCTTTACTTGCGCTTAGAGATGTGTTCATATACATCTGCTTGAATTAGTACAAAGCAGTTTATTTCGCTAAATATTTCCATACCGTCAAGTTGGGTTACTTGAGACTGCCTGGTGACTTGAGAAAAAACTTTAGGTATTTCTGAGAAGGGTTGGCAACGCCGCAAATTGTACTGGAATTCAGTTTCCACGCGGTATTCATTCACGACAAGTCTATGCAAGTTGTTTTTATAGTTTTTGCTGGTTAATTAAGAAGGTAAGTGCGGTTTTAGTATTTTATTGTAAGAATAGGGTTTGTGGGGTTTATAGGTATGTTAAAAAACTTTATGTATGTAGTCCAAACTGACAAATTTATGGGAATGGTCATATTTTACTTTGATGTTAGTGTATATGGGAAGTATTTATTGCTATATACATTTTTGTTAACATAAACAGTTTTTTTGATTTATATAAGAAAATAAAAAATGTGATTTATAGGGGCGAGATAAGACGTCAACATCAAAAGAAAAACCGCCTAAAAATGAGTTTTTTATTTGTTTTTCAAGAGTTATGTTTTATTTAGATTAGTTTCTACCAAAGTTTTTTTAAGAATTAAAACTAGCTTTGTATTAAAAATGTAAAATGTTTAAAATAAATATATTTTTCCAAATAAGAGTTGTGTTTATGAAACAATATGTTCTATTACGTTTTTAAAAAGATTTAGTAATGTCTCGAGTCAGCAAATTGATGGTCCGTCTTGAGTTTATAATTGTTGCTTTCGTTTATTTGGGCTTCAAGCAATTGTGCGTGTCTCAGTCGTCACGACTTTTGAGAAAAACGAACACGATTTTTTAGGATCCTCAAAACCACCTGACATGTGCCAATGCCAATGAATTACCTGTGTTGTTAGAAAAACAGTTTTCAATTATAATGTTTTTGAGAATTAAATTTTGCATATTTAGATATTTTTAGTGAGGTTTGAATCGTATTAGATTGTAATCGGCACAATCTTAACCTTTAAATAAACGTCAAACCGGACAAACGTCAAATTTTAATGTCCGTGGCTTGAAGCTCATACTTTTCGGTATGTGCTTGAGGGGCAAGGGGAAAGTAAGACTAGGCGTCACGCCCGGTAATAAACGAATGGAATTCAGTCACTACGAGCTGCTACTAGCAGCCAAAAGTAAATAATCGAAAACGCTTAATGAAAACAAATTACTGTCTCAAGTCACAGCCCCTGTGAAGGTGACTTGAGACACCCAAAAAAACAAAATATTTGCTGATAAATTTTAGCTCATTTTTATTATTCAATTTTGAAAAATGTATGTAGACTCAAAAATGTGTCCTTGTTTCATAATTTTAATTTGCTGGAATACAATTTTACAGTCCTTTGATTTTTGAAACTGTCTCAAGTCACTCAACTTGACGGTACCTACCTACCCCTGCTTCAAAATTTTTGACAAAAAAAAGTTTTCGACATAAAAATTGCATAAAATTTGTCTCAAGGCGTTTTTGGGACGAGAAATCGACTGCCACAGTCTGTTTTTATATAAAATCAAGTTTTCTCCTCCAAATGGAGTCATGAAATTTTCGAAAATCCACTTTTCAAAACAAAAGATGCACATAACTCGACTAATTGGAAAGATAGAACGTTTTAGTCTTCACCAATCGATTCAAGGGAAAATTTTATCTACCACAGTGGATTTTGAGTGGATAATTCGAAGCAATAAGGAAGCTAGCAGAAAGAAGTTCCATTGCTTCAATATTTTCGACATGAAAATTGCTTAAACTTCGTTTCAATGGTTTCTTGGGACAAGAAATTGACTGCCACGGTGTGTTTTTGTATGAAATCATTTTTTCTCCTCCAAATGGAGTTATGATATTTTTTACTAAAATCCACTTTTCAAAACTAAAGTTACTCATAATTCGACTAATTTGATAGATAAAACGTTCTAGTTTCCACCAATCGATTCAGGGGAAAATTTTACATACCCCAGTGGATTTTGAACGGATAATTCGAAGCAATAAGGAAGTTTCACGAAATATTTCCATACAAACCCATAGCTTCAAAATTTTCGACAAAAAAAGTTTTTGACCTAAAAATTGTCTTAAGGGGTTTTTTTGGGATGAGAAATCGACTGCCACAGTCTGTTTTTGTATAAAATCATTTTTTCTCCTCCAAATAGAGTCATAAAATTTTCGAAAATCCACTTTTCAAAATAAAAGATGCTCATAACTCGACTAATGTGGAAAGATAGAACGTTTTAGTCTTCACCAATCGGTTAAAGGGAAAATTTTATCTACCACAGTGGATTTTGAGTGGATAATTCGAAGCAATAAGAAAGCTAGCAGAAAGAAGTTCCATTGCTTCAATATTTTCGACAAAAAAAAATGTTTCCGACATGAAAATTGCTTAAACTTCGTTTTAATGGTTTCTTGGGACAAGAAATTGACTGCCTCGGTGTGTTTTTGTATGAAATCATTCTTTCTTCTCCAAATGGAGTCATGATATTTACTAAAATCCACTTTTCAAAACTAAAGATACTCATAATTCGATTAATTTGATAGATAGAACGTTCTAGTTTTCACCAATCGATTCAGGGGAAAATTTTACATACCGCAATGGATTTTGAGTGAATAGTTCGGAGCAATAAAGAAGTTAGCAGAAAGCCTTTTTCCACACCTACTGTTATGAAATTTTTGAGTGGATTGAGACAATTATTTCAAGTAATAAGGGAGTTGGCAGACCACAGTTTATATCGTAAAATATTTCCATAACCACCCCTATTGTTTTTGTATAAACTTGATCTGGCTCTAAACCGACATGACGGATGGAATGTTATGTAGCATAGTGCGTCAACAAGAAAAAGAAAATTTTCTACAATATAACGAAGCCAGAAGTCTCCTGCAGTACTTCACGAGTACCTAACAGAAAATTTAAAGATGGAGAAATTATGTAGCTACTTGCGTCCTTTAAAACAGTGTCAAAATGCGTTGTTTACAATAAAGGAAGGAGAAAAATATTATTATTCAATATTCAACATATTATAAATCAACTTACCTAAATATACTACTAAAACCTTTGTATCGACATGTGCTTTACTACGAGATTTTGTAACACAATGAGCTGCAGTTAAAATATGGGATTCAGATATAACAGTTCCTCCACATATATACGTTAGTTGAATTCCTTTGGTTCGGTATAATGCTACATGCCATGGCCATTCTCCTAAAACATACAAGCATAATATTATCTTTTCCAATTGCATATTTTCCGAATCTGATTCTTAATTGGATTCAGCGTGAACTGGGAGGTAGACTCCGAACCCGAACCCACTAGAAGTCTAGAAGCTGCAGTCGTATGCGCGAAAGAAGCTGCACATAACAATATCTGAACATCAAGATCGGACAAAGCCTTAGGCTGCTTAGATGTTGTTATGCGCATCTTCTTCGCGCATACGACTGCATCTTCTAGACTTCTAGTGGGTTCTTCTTATGTGAAACAGAGTCTACCGTTAGGGTTTCTATACGATTTGGCTTATTGTAACGTCCGATTTGCGAACCGGTCTGCTCTCATTCCGGTCATTCCAAACCTATTTGATTTCATTAAAGTGTTACAGAAAAGGGAAAAAACTTACCTGGTGTAGTATCTTGAGCAAACGAAATTAACGGTCTTGGTCGTAAAACAACAGTACCACAACTTACATTAGGTGGATTGACTTGTTTTTTGATATTATCCCGTTTACTGTTCGAGTCATTAGGTACATTGAAATCTCCTTCGAAAAAATCATCTGTATTTGATTGCTCGGAACTTAATCGGTTCGTTTCTGATCCACTACAAAAATAAACTATCGTAAAGTTTGCTACATTTTTTCAAATCTCATAAAAAACATAAGTCTCATTATATTTTGACCCCCACTTATATTCATTAATAACGGGAATACAAAAAAAAGTTTCAAATAAAAGTTGTATTGTTTTACCTGTACCGACCAAAAATGTAACAACAGACTGAATTTTGTATAAAGGGAGTGCCCAATAAAATGCATCTTCAATATTTCAAATGGGAAACCCTGTATTTTCTTATATTTTTGAGTAGCCCTGCATTTCCTGATTACAAATATATATCATTGTGTAGAGTGTAGCATTAGTTTTGTTCTATAATGACGGATATTACTACAAAAGGGTAACCATAGGTGGCTATATAACTGACATTTCTAAATGAAACAATTATTAATTTATTATTAGCTGTTAGTGCTTACACCAAAATGGATTATACTGCTGATGAAAAAGTAGATATATTCTCAATTTATGTGAAAAATTAAATAGTATCATATGGAAGCAGGACAAAACAGAACAGTCAGATTCTGCAAATGCAATACGCATACAGATGGCTCAAAAATGAGTGTTTACTCAGAGTACTAAGCCTAAGGATTGAGTGGGGAATGGGAAACAATACCAGCGTGGTTCAAACGGAACTGGCTGGTATCTCAGTTGCCGCAAAAGAGCTAACCAGAAAAGGAATTTCTGGCAAAAACATAACAATCTGCACTGATAGTAGACAAGCCCTATTGGCCTTGAACAGACAACGTGTTATTTTCGGGGCTAGTACTAGAGTGCCACCAAGATTTAGCTAACGCTTCAGCAGATAACAATATTATCCTGAGGTGGGTTAAAGGGCACGACAGGAGTAAAGCATTGCCGATTCTTTAGCCAGAGAAGCGGCTGGACTAAAAATTTTAGGACCCAGACGTTACACCCATGCTCAATCCCTTAAGAGATGGGATGGAATCAAAGGATGCTCTTTTGCTAGGATGACCCTGGGCGACCCTGGGAAGCTGGCGCCTAAGAAATATTTGACGATGACCAGGAAAAACCTACGTTTAACAGTAGGATTTCTGACTGTCCACTGTCAACTAAGGAAACACCTTTATACTATGGGGCTAATGGACACACCTCTATGCAGGATGTGTGAACAGGAAGATGAAACTTTCAGGCATGTCTTATACGAGTGTCCAGAGTTATCGTCGATAAGAGAGTGTGTGTTCGGTGAATCTTGGTCTACACCTGCCGATATAAAGGAGATGTCTACTAGTGACCTGTCCACCTTCCTGAGAAGGACAGGATGGACGATGACCTAGGGGGACAACTCCTCGGGAGGAATGACAATGGGTCACATGTGGCCTAAGTGCTGTGAGCCTACACTGACCCTCCCCACTCTACAGCTCCGCCACATAATGTCATAGCCGATAAGAACATTTAAGTAATCAATTTCATGTGTGGTTCGGCAATAAGGGTACCATTAAATGGTCGCCAAATAGTCCCGACTTAACACCATGTGTTAGCTTTTGATGGGGGTTTTTAAGAAAAAGTGTATATTATTATATTGATTTAAAAACAAATATTAATTCTATCACGGCAAAAGATCGCGCGGAAATTGAAAATTTAAATGGTCATGATAACACAATAGCTGACGCATTAGAAAATTTGAAACGAAGATATTACTTGTGCATTGATAACAATGAAGAGCCTCTATTGTTATTTTAAATGTAGTATTGTATCTTAAGTCATTAATTTTGTTGAATTTACAAATAGGTATATAGTTTGTTTTATAAGTATTGTTACGAACTCACTGATTCCGAAGCCGGTCCTGTCGCAAACTATGAATGCGACCTTTCTAGAATGGCTCTCGGAACAGGTAATGTTCGAGACTGTTCTCAAACAGCGTACCAGGCCAATGGTTTGTCGCGAATGATCTGGAATTATAAAGTATACGCTGAGGTGGTATATTCAAGAATTTTCTAGAGATTCGAAGGACTATATATACGCGGGTTTTCGAGTGAATCGAGGAGTTGTTCAGTATACAGTGAATCGGTAAACAGTTTCAGTATACAGTGAGTGAACAGAAAGTGAATATAAATAGTATTGAAGATAAATTAGGACAATTATTATACCGAGTGTAGATAAATTAATAGACGTTAAGTAGTGTGTATATAAATTAAGTTTATTATAGTGTGTAAGCGTTTCTTTAATAAATCAATAGCCATTAGCCATAAAAAATTCAGTCTGTTGCTACATTTCTGGTCGAAAAATAAGTGGGGGGGTCAAAATATAATGAGAAACCGCGTACAGTGCTAATCCCACAAACCACCTATCCTATAATCTGTGACTAATCCGGTCTATATCTGAAGTCTAAAGCCCGGTTCTGACGGGGCAATTCATCAAGGCAACTTAATTGCATCAACTTCTCGCCGCAACTCGTCTCCTATCAAAGTTGCATGAGCGTTCACATCATGTTCATACTTTTGCAGCAATTTCTTAGGGAAATACTATATTATATTGTTGCCAATATTCAAAATAGCCACCAAATTTTTATCAAAAGATAATCATAACCCAACTTCATAAATGATAAATTTAAATTTACAAAACAGCGATTTATTGCTCAATTTTTCTAAAAGGACAATAAATATATGGAATTGGAAGAGGTAGCCATCATGTGCTTGATACTTGGATTTAGTGGTGATTAATAAAAAAACGAACAGAATAGAACAGAAACAGAAGTTTTAGGTTTGCGTAAAAAAAGTCACTAAAAAAGTTACAAAGTTGCTGCAACTTATGGCATAAAATTAGAACCAGTTCTATTTTGGTGCAACTCGATTGCATTGATAAGTTGTACGGTAGGAACACCTAAACTGCATGCAATTTTGTCGCCACGATTGAGTTGCAGATACGAAATTGCACCGTCAGAACCGGGCTTAATATTTCTACGTGAAAAAAAAATCGGAATATTTCAAGTTATACTCCATCCCAAGATACCAACCAACCAAAATGATAACAAATAGTGCTCGGGAAATGTTGAAATAAAAATAGAAAAAAGTGGAGTGAATTTTCAAAAAAAAATGAATATACCACAAACAAGGAGTATTTAGAAGAATTTAAATTTAAAGATTAAGTAATCTACTATACGCAGACGATATTGTACTCATATCAAAATCGAAAAATAAAATGCAGAAACTATTTAACTTACTGACAAGAGAAATAAAAAATATGAAAATTACACTAATTACAAAAAAACAACCAAAGTGATGATAGTAAATGAAAACAGCGAGAGGGGAATATATAATTACAAGGAATTGAAAGATTAAAAAGAGTAAATTTAGTAGTTAATTTCAATAAGTCCGCTTACTCTCGCCGGAACCTAAAATCGTCCCCTCCTGTCCTCGCGCATCCCTTGCCCTGCCGGTTTGCCTCGAGTGCCCACCGGGTGGGCTAGCTGGTTTAACAGAGTGTCTCCAATTGAATAGTTCGCAGTGTCGATACGAGTTCTACTGAGTGCGCGAAATAAACGTTTTATTTGAACCTAGTTTTTTGAGCATTAAGTACTGTAATAATGGCTTCTCGCCGATCTTATTGCTCTGTTGAGTGTTGTGGTACCAGTATTCGTGGCAATATTTCATTTTTTCGATGCCCCAAAGATACTTCAAGGTAATGTATCATACAAATATTTTAATTATACCAATAGGATAAAATGTTTGGAAGTCGTAACGTATAATTTGACTTTGATACTATTTTATATATAATGTCCGAATTATATTTCACAGGAGTCAGCAGTGGAAGGAGGCTTTAGGTTTTATTGGAGAACACAAATATGCAAAATTAACACCAGAAGAAATTTATGGACGGTGTCTTAACAGAAGAAGGAAAAATATATGCAGAACTTAATAACAGAGAAAATAAATCAACAAGATTATATTATTCCTTAAATCGAACATTACTAAGCCATAAATACATTGATGTGAACACAAAGCTGGAAATCTACAACAAAATTACAGTACCAACTATAACTTATGCCAGTGAGAGCTGGGTACTGCAGAAAAAGCATGAAACCAAAATAAATGCAATAGAAATGAAATACTTAAGGAAAATAGCAGGTAAAACGAAATGGGACAAAGTAAGGAATGAAAAAATCAGAAGCATAACTAATCAAGACCCAATAATATCAAATATTAAAAAGAAACAATTGAATTGGTTTGGCCACCTAGTAAGAATGAAGCAAAATAGAATTGCGAAAAAATTTATGGAAATGGGAATATCAACAAAAAGGAAAAGAGGAAGACCCAGGAGAAAATGGATAGACCAGATTGAAGAAATTGGAAACAACATTGGAAAAACATTAGGAGAGATGAAGGCATTAGCCAGGGACAAAAAAGAATGAAAAAAATGGGTACAGGAAAAACTCCAATCCGACGCCTGAAAAGGCATAAGGATAAGAGAAAGAAAGAAAGTTGTGTATAAAAATCATCATAAATAAAAAAAACTAAATTCAGTGACTTCATAGTTAGGAAAGGAATGTTAGTACTTACGGTATAGAGTTGCCTCTATTATTATCGTTGGTAGATAATTGGTTTGTTTTGGAAATATCTGCACTCGTATCTCTATTTATATTTTGCTGATTATTCGTATACCTATTTATATCAGACCGATTATTCGTATCTCTATTTGTCTCAGGCCGATTATTCGTATCTCTATTTGTATCAGGCCGATAACTCGTATCTCTATTTGTCTCAGGCCGATTATTCGTATCTCTATTTGTCTCAGGCCGATTATACGTATCTCTATTTGTATCAGGCCGATTATTCGTATCTCTATTTGTATCAGGCCGATAACTCGTATCTCTATTTGTCTCAGGCCGATTATTTGTATCTCTATTTGTCTCAGGCCGATTATTCATATCTCTATTTGTATCAGGCCGATAACTCGTATCTCTATTTATCTCAGGCCGATTATTCGTATCTCTATTTGTATCAAGCCGATTAATCGTATCTCTATTTGTATCAAGCCGATTACTAGTATCTCTATCTAGATTTTGCTTATTGCCACCGAATTCCTGCGTCTGACTTCCTCTGTTAATGTCATTTCTGTTACTATAACAAAAAAACAATTATTTCTTTTGTCAATAGTGTACATTCTACACCAATTCTATTATTATAATATTAATTATTAACACTTACTGTAGGCAACGAAAAGAGATACCAAAAAAGTTTCCAAACCGTTTTGTAGGGTAACAAGGGAGAACTAAAATGACATTAGAGAGTACGCACCCCCCATCAACCCCACCTACAATAATTTAAATGGAAACCTCTTATTTGCGATACGTCGTTAGAAGGGTCTGTCATAATTATACATGGTGTTACAATAAAGCAGAAAAATTACGCGCTTGTTTGTATTGTTGTCCAGAAACTCTCCTCCCAAACGGAAACTACAGTTACTAGAGGCGATGACCAGGAAAAACCTACGTTTAACAGTAGGATTTCTGACTGGTCACTGTCAACTAAGGAAACACCTCCATACTATGGGGTTAGTGGACACACCTCTATGCAGGATGTGTGAACAGGAAGATGAAACTGTCAGGCATGTCTTATGCGAGTGTCCGGAGTTATCGTCAATAAGAGAGTGTGTGTTCGGTGAGTCTTGGCCTACACCTGCCGATATAAAGGAGATGTCTCCTAGTGACCTGACCACCTTCCTGAGAAGGACAGGATGGACAATGACCTAGGAGGACAACTCCTCGGGAGGATGTACAATGGGTCACATGTGGCCTAAGTGCTGTGAGCCTACACACTCACCCTCCCCACTCTACAGATACAGATACAGATACTAGAGGTGATTTTAAGTCGATATTTATCTTAAATTACCTTTATCATTGATTTTTTTAATCAATGCCTTTATCCGAAAATGCTTTCTAAGGGAGCTACAGCCCTTTGAAGAAGGCGTCCTAATATGAGTGACTTTATCATTATTTAGAGAATTATATTGTGAAAGAATATTCAGATAAAGTCATAAGCTATTGGAATCATGAAAAAAAGTATTTTAGGATTTTCTATTTTATTATTTTTTTTAAGTATCTACTTGAAACTTAACCAGAATTGAAGCGCTTAATTTTCTTGTCAAATATATACCTATAATCTATCAGTAAAATTTGCGGCGTTTCAAAATTTGTGCTATTAAAACATCCAAATGGAATTATTTTTACTATCGATGTCCGCCCAGGCGGCCCAAGTCGTTTTGATAAGTATCCATTTCTACAAATGGAATGTAGGATGCACGTTCTAATTGAAATATAATTTGGATCTGATATTCTTCACTGAAAAATGAAATGCTTTTATAAACTACTATTAAATCATTTTATAGTAGCTGTATAAATGATTATAAAACAGTCGATTAAGAGTTGTATAAATGTGTATTAAACAGTCATATAAGAGTTGTATAAACTTTTAATAGAACTGTAATACAACCAAACAGTTGTATAAATATGGACCCTTTTCAGTTGTATAAGGATCATTTAATTGTTTTGTAGACCGTTATAAGAATTTTAGTATCCTATAAGATATACCTTGTAGCTGTTTATACAAACCTTATAGAATTTAAATTGCTACTTGGGAATATCTTAAGTAACGGTATTATTGGATAATAACTCATATGAGGACGTCTCCTCCAAAGGGCTGCTGTTCCCTTAGGAAGCATTTTCGGATTAAGGTAATTTGGGCTAAATCGACTAAAAATCAACTCTAGTAACAAATTGTGGTTTCCGTTTGGCAGGAGGGTTTCTGGACACCCTGTATTGCAAAGTGTGAATCTTTAATCAATAAATCGTTATTAACAAACAGACTAAAGCAAAGTGTGATATCCTATTAAGTTCTGCTTTTCAAACCCTTTCCAACAAAGTATTGCTATTTAAAAAAATGGGGGGCTAGCTGTCAAGTTTGAATAAAATTTGATGGTTTCGAGGATTTTTCTTCTTCTTAAATAGTGGAGTTTCAAAGGGGTGGAAAATGTATGTCACTATTCGTCTTAGAACATAAAACAGACAGGAAGGAGTCTTGTCACTCATCAGCTGTATAAGAAAATGTGACGGAAGTCGCCATTTGCAACACCCTAATTATGACTCATTTGTGAAGTTGACGTTTACTGACGTAGATTGTAGGCACGTTTTTTTTTACATCATTTATTCACCATTGGTTGAATGACGTCAGTCTCCGCTGCAACGACGGGCGGCCTCAAATTGGACGCTATCTACCTGTAGCCCAGAAGAGACACCTCTAAATTGGACGCTGCCGGAAGGATTATGTCCTTTAAGGATTAAGCTTATATTTGATCAACCGGGTTTGGGCCTGGGTTTTCTTGTTTTTTTTAGTTTTCTATTTCTTATTTTCTGATATTTTTATACATAGTTACACTTTGATCAACCGGGTTTGGACCTGGATTTTCTTGTTTTTTTTTTTAGTTTTCTATTTCTTATTTCCTGATATTTATATACATAGTTACACTTTGATCAACCGGGCTTGGGCCTGGGTTTTCTTGTTTTTTTTAGTTTTCTATTTCTTATTTTCTGATATTTTTATACATACACTTTGATCAACCGGATTTGGGCCTGGGTTTTCTGGTTTTTTTTAGTTTTCTATTTCTTATTTTCTGATATTTTTATACAAAATAATACAAGTAGAAGGATTAGTAGAGATACCTAGCGTCGAATTTAAGGGTCTACAAGCAGGTACATAAAGTGAGAAAAAGATCATCCGACCACTGACAATCTATTTCTAAGTTGATTGTTGTTATTAGCAGTTCATCTGATAGTTCCACTTGAAATTTTTTCAATTTCTGACGCTGTTAATAGCGCCGTCAATACCTTGTTACCACATTTTAAATTTATTTCTATTAATTCGTCCATTTCTTTGACTACTTCAAAAAATCGTTAGTTTTTTGAGGTTAGGCTGTCATTTTGTGAACCACCAAAGTTATCCACCACCTCGATACAAAGGTGGAGTGGTTTGCAATTTTGGTTGATGCAACAGTAATAAATGAACGCGTCAATTCTTCAATCTACAATCTACCAATGAATATAAAAACGCAGTTGGTCGATTGGTGGTCTACCGGTGAAAAAGAACATGCCTTGTTTATGTAGTTTTTTTGGTGAAAATAAGTTTAAACGAAAGTATTATCAGAAGTATTATTCTATATTCGTATTTTCATTGCTCCTAGACAATATTGTTTGTATAGGACATAGGACAGCTTATAGTTTCATATTCAATACATTTCAATAAGCTACAATTTTAAAATTTCACATATCCCATACCCTATACAAACAGTACGCCACTGTCAAAACGGAAACGACTATTCGCCATTTGCAATCTCCTATTTGGACGCAAACTTATTTGGTAAATGCTCCTACCTGTCTGTTTTATGTTCTAAGCTATTCGTAGTGTCAATCACAAAAATTTAAGCTTAAGTTATTGCTAATCGCACTTGTTTATCAAATAACTTATAACCATTATTTTCATATTTTTACATACCTATTTCCTCCTGTTCCGCTTAAAGGTGGTCTAGTAACAGCATTGTAATTATTATTTGTATTAACAGTAGGTCTACTAGTTCCTGTATACAAATCACTATCCTTTGAAGATCCCGATGAAATGTGGACTTTACCATTATTTGTGGCATATTCATTATTTCCCACTCCAGATGAGGATGTTGCTGATGTAGGTCTAGGTCTACTAATATGTAACTTGGGAACATTTTTAGATTCGTTATTGTTTTCGGAACAAATAGTTTTGCCATTAAGTCTTATAGTTTCCAATCTAGGAATTGGTCCGGATGCCGGGCTGTATTGTACAAAAAATCTTACAGATACCGGCGGACCTGCTTGAAGAATATAATCAGGATTAGTGATACGGAATTCCTTATTATCTGAGGAGAATGATTCACCAAACCAGTTCTACAAAAGTAAAGTTAAAGTTAGTGGTTATTCTACCACCAAACAACATTTTCACATATAATGCTTTGCGATCTTTTGAGAGCGACAATTTTACTTTCTTACAAAAATGAGGTTATGTCTTTGATCAAATAAACGAGGGAAAAAGATTCCTTTTTTTTAGTGTTTTGAAAGCCGTTCTCTTATTGGCTTATTGTACTCTACTCCCACATTTAGTCCACCCACCCATCCAGTTATCCCCGTACCTTCGAGTAGACGATATAGGTCCATTGGATGTGTGCCATATACTTCAGGTGGCACAATGACTTCTCCGAAGATTATTTGTCTCCTCGAGTCCAGTGCCTCACAGTCAGATAAGATATGGGTTACGGTCTCGGTCTCCATGCCACAAAGTCTGCAGCTGAGGTCCCCGTTATATAACCCTATTTTATGCAGGTGATCTTTTACCAGGGTATGACCCGTTAGATAACCTGTAATAATTTTTATCTTATTCCTACTGATATTCAGTAGTTCTTCGGCCCGTTTTACACATGTGTCACCTATGAAGGTTTTACTGTGTACCTGCTTTGGAGTGTTCCTCCACTGAAGTCTATGTTGGCTTAGTACTCATTTTTGTATTTGCCCTCGGACTACCTTCTTTGTGGTCCCAACAGCTGGTTCTGCTCCATGCTGTTGTTGAACCTCTTCTCGCGAGTTCATCAGCTTGTTCATTTCCAGAAATACCGTTATGTCCCGGCACCCGCCCTAACCTTACTTTAATTTGGTCTGCTAGTTCATTTAGCACCTTCTGGCATTCTTCTACCAGTCTGAATGTTACCTTGCTGCTGTTTAAAGCTGCAAGGGCTGCCTTGCTGTCAGTTAGTATGCTTATCCTATGAGTGTCAGTCCTATGCTTGTTAATTTTGACACATTCTAGGATAGCATAAATCTCTGCCTGCAATACAGAGGTATGTTCTCCTAGTGAGAAGGAGCATCTTGTGTTTCTCATTTCACTATACAGTATACACCCCTGTTTCTGTCCCTTCCCCAGTCTGTGACCCGTCTGTGTACCAGATCTCTCCTGGGGGAAGCTTCAGTCTGCTTGAGTCTTGCCAGTCCTTTCTGTGAGGTATTTCTACCTCATATTTAGGACTGGGGAGAAGTTTAGTGGCCATATGGTCTGTTTTCATATCTAAAATGGCTCCACTTATGATGTCCTTGATGGATATGTGTCCTGATCTAACTATTTTGTTGCTCAGGTTACTTTGCTGCCTAAATAGTCCCATCCTTGCTTCCCCCATTGTAAATCCGGCACTGCATGTGACCCATTATACATCCCCCCGAGGAGTTGTCCTCCTAGGTCATTGTCCATCCTGTCCTTCTCAGGAAGGTGGACAGGTCACTGGGAGACATCTCCTTTATATCGGCAGGTGTAGGCCAAGACTCACCGAACACACACTCTCTTATTGACGATAACTCCGGACACTCGCATAAGACATGCCTGACAGTTTCATCTTCCTGTTCACACATCCTGCATAGAAGTGTGTCCACTAGCCCCATAGTATGGAGGTGTTTCCTTAGTTGACAGTGACCAGTCAGAGATCCTACTGTTAAACGTAGGTTTTTCCTGGTCATCGCCAAATATTTCTTCGGCGCCAGCTTCCCAGGGTCGCCCTGGGTGATCCTGGCAAGACTGCATCCTTTGATTCCATCCCATCTCTTAAGGGATTGAGCATGGGTGTAACGTTTGGCTAGTTCCGCAATTGTCGAATTCGTTAGGCCGTAGGTGTCACTGGGTCCTAACATAACCTCATTTTTGTAAGAAAAGGTTAAGGACAAAACTGGTAGCCTTTGTGGATGGACAACTGGAAAGACATTTCTCCAAGGAGGTTTAAATACTGCATAATTATTATCATCAACGCAAATGGCCACGTCTAGACGCGCAGAGTATTGAGATTGATATCAAAAAAATAAAAATAACCAATAATTTCAATCGCTGCATAAGCAATTTGACAAAATTTGGAGACAACTTACAAGAAGTTATTCAAATTACTGGTCATTATTCAACTGAACCTCTCCAGCCATACCTAAAGCTAAGTAATGAACATCATCTTTACATCGTTGAAAAATTGAGAGATAAAATGCTACGGTGCACTACCAAGCATCAAGCTCATCGACATATAACAATGTTTCACAAATTTCTCACAATAATTGTACATTCAATATTAATAAAAAAAATATTTTTTCTACTACCGTGCGTAAAGTACGTACTTTAGACACATTTTCCAGTGCGTAAAACTTTATTTTACGCACTAGTGCGTGAAGAGTTTTACTTTACGCACTAGTGCGTAAAGAAAAAATTCCAATATGTATGTAGTTATAGATATCTAGTCTTATAAAAATATAGGTATAATAAACGGATATTAAATCTAAGTTTTTTTCATAAATTGGAGATAGAAACCTATAGAATTCGGTAAAGTAACCTAATATTTCCAGCTATGATTTCCATTTCCTGTTGTTGTAGTAGTTATAGACCAGTATTTATAATTTCAAAGTGCACCAATAAAAAAAATAGCGTAAAGTATTCGTGGATAACTGGTCTTCTTTAAAACACTTGCTCTATTTCGAGCACTCCGGCTTTCCGTCGTGCTCGAAAAATCGCGCGTGTTTTAAAGACCTTAATATCCACTTATACTTTAATATACTATATTATTATCGATTATTTTTCACTCAACGTAATCCTTGAAGCTGTTGAAATATTATAAATGAATATTTACCTACCCCCATCAACTCTGCTCTATTATCTAATTTAATTGTAATCCAAACTCCACTAAGCTCCTCAAGAGTTTGAATTGATATGACACCAAACCATTTATCCGAGTCTGTTTGATTTTCGTAATAAAATATATTTGGACATGGTGAACGTAGAACTTGGGAAGTTACTTCATTAGATAAATAAGCAAGCATCAGAAGGTATAAAATCATTTTGGATACTTTTCAAAACACCTGAAACAAACATACTCTATTTACTACAGATATAGTAGTTACTATTATATCTATATACAAGTGCGTGAAGTTATACTTTTTCGCAACGAGTGCGCTTAAGAACTTCACGCACAAGTGTCATACAAAACTTTATCTACGACCACATGAAGAAAAAATAAATAAATGTGCTCTGAAGGGGTTAAAAAAGATAAAAATGAATTTTCTATAAACAAATATATACACAACGAATTCTAATTATTTAAATTCATATTTACAGTAAAATGAGGACAATTATTTGAATTACTGATAACATTGGGTACCTAATTTGTCTTTTTTTAAAGTATCAAATATTTTTCACCATGTCTGACACTTTTGTCAAATTTACTGACAGCACAAAAGTTTATACAACAAACGACTAAATTCAAGGCAACTAGATAGGTAATTACGTAGCTAAAAAAGAGTGTTAAAATGAAAACCCCATTTAAAAAGCATTGGTTATTTACGCACGCTTTTGGGTGTTATAATGAAAGTCGCATATAAAAAGCGTTATTCATTTACGCACGCTTTTTAACGTATGTATAATGTATGATTTCACTCACATTTTTTGGTTCGTAACTGCCTAATTATAAAGGTGGTCGTAGATAAACATATTTTATTAATCTAAAAGTATTAAGGAGCTGATAATATCCATTAATTCACTTCACAATTATTAGGATTATCATCATATCGGATAGTGAAGCAGTCATTAAAACTCCGAACTCTTGTATAATCAGTTCTAAAGTGGTAGTAGATGTCAAAGATAACTACTATTGCAAAGTTTTTGACAAATATTTTTTAAAGCAAACCTTTTACTAAGAAACAACTACTTCTCTTGATATATACCGCGACAAATATTGAATTACACTTTTAAGTTCAACGGCCGCATAAGTTACATGAATTCTAATTTGGTAACTACATGAAACAGTTAGTGAAGTGAAAAATTAATAGTTTATAAGTGAGCATAAGCAATCAGAAAACCTGGAACATTCCACAAAATGGTATTATGACAAAGTACCTAGTCTTATTCAGAAAAGAAAATAGGTCTAAAGGACTCCCTGTTTCTGACACTTTTCTCAGGAACTGAGTAAAAGAAGGGGACACAATAGATTTTTTTAGGTCTCATTTCTTTCGTGGGTGCTTGAAGTGTAACTCTTGGAAAACACAAGTTTGATGGAAGATTTACTATAAATTTGAACTCTGACAGTTAGGCCAGACGATAGAGGTCACAACTACAAGTAATTAGCAATACGGCTTATTTTTTTATAAGTACCTTAAAGTATGTAGATTGATATAAAAAAAGTTTACCAGTCTATCGATTTTCCAGATTAGAAAAAAAAAATCAAAAAACTGTTTTTTTCGAAATTCTTCAATATTGCGCTCTGTTGAGAAGGTAGAGAAAGATAAAAATACGACCGTGTAGGGGAAGTGTTTTGCAATAAAAAAGGTTTCATGTGTTTTTTTCGTCCGAGCAATGGTTTGTCCGGAAAAAATTCGGTAAACTAAGTATGTGTTCCGCATCCGCGCGACTCTATTTTCTGAAGCGCTTCGTAGTACCCTCATTATAAACTATTCTACAGTTATAATGTAATATAATAATATAAATGATTGTAATACGGCGTTTTGAAAAGGGAAGTGTCAGCTTTAAGATGGCGTTTTTTTGTAATAACACATAATCATTTTTAGCAAATTACTCATATATAATATATTCTAATCAAAAACCAAGTATCTCAATAAAAAAATATATTATATAATAAGGAGGCATTGAAACAAATTTCTAAGGATGGAAACTGTTATTTGGGAGGTCTGTTCCATAAATAAAATTTACGGATAATTAATTTTTCCTAATTACGAAATACGGCACTTTTCATTATCTTCTAAATTTTAGGAATCTTGAATTTACATGAAAATATATATATATTAAGTAGGTACTGTAACTTTGATAAAACTGGAGTGATTTTAATGGGGTTTGCGTAGAAATGTAGGGGGAACTTCTAAGATCAAGAATATATAATTACAAGATTAATTAATATACCTACATTTTTGGATTCAATGATTTTTTTATTACAAGCGAAAATAGCAATTTTTATAGATTCGGGTAGGAATCTTCTTTATATTTTCAAAATAAAATTTGATACTCCTGTAATGTGAAGATGAATATTCAACGAACAAAATGTATATAGTGAAAAAGTATAAAAGATGATTAATATATAATTTTAAGATATAACTTTTTCCAATAAAAATATGTAAAAATTAATATATCACCTATCATCTATTATTCACAACCTTGACTTTTACTAAAAATTTAAAAAAATTCTGATTAAATATTCATATTTTTTTCGCGTTTCAGAAAGTAGGTCTTCTGCCGTGCAGCAGAGACGCGCGGATGCGGAGCTTAGTTTACCGAATTTTTTCCGGACAAACTATTCTTCGGACGAAAAAAACACAGGAGACTTTTTTTATTGCAAAACACTTCCCCTACACGGTGGTATTTTTTATTTTTCTCTACCTTCCTCCCAGCGCGCAATATTAAGGAATTTCGAAAAAAAAAAGTTTCTTGATTTTTTTTTCAATTTGGGAAATCGATAGATTGGTAAACTTTTTTTTATATTAATCTACATACTTCAAGGTACTTATAAAAAAATCAGCCATATTGCTAATTACTTGTACTTTTAGTCTAAAATAACCCCTATATCGACTGGCCTAAGTTATACATATATATTTTAAAATTTAGAATAAAATTATAAAGAATGCAGTAAGCTCGGTATGTTTTTCAATCCGTAATTATGGTTATATTGATAACCTTGCTTAAGAGTGAGTATTTTGTTGTTTGCAATCGAGATTTATTTTGATTGTCACTGGTGGCTACAAGCAATTATTACGTTATTAAAGGCGATTCCAATAAACTAATATTTAAATTGGATATTGGTTGACGTAAGAATGAGTTTATTTTTAAATTTTAATAAATTTTGAATGTTCCTGATCTATTACTTGTAATATAAGACACTAGAGGACAAAGTATATCCGTAAAATGTTTTAAGTTCACGAATATTTTGAAAATTCCAGTGAGATAATCGTGTATAAGAATGTCCTATTCGCTTAAAAAAATTTAAAACAGAAAAAGCTTCTTAGTTCTTGAAATAAGATGAAATAATATGTCCCCTTTATTACTGGGATGACCCGTATATATTACATGTCTGACTATTAAATGACAAAACTGTATCGAAAATAAATGTAAACTAAATAAGATCTACAATAATTGAAGATACAATCTTAAGCCTGTTCACACTATGTTAAAGTAGGTCCAGACTGAGTAACATCACTATAAATATAAATGAAACTTTTGAGGGGTCAATTACCTTGGAATTATGGTGTACAAATATGTGGGATTCCGTGGAATTCCAGAGGGATTCACCATGATTTAAATGGAATTCCTTAGTTTAACCGCCATTGCACTATCGCTTTAACTTGCCTAGAGTAAGTAATAAGTAAGTAAAAAGAGGGGGTAAAACAACATTTTTGGGGTCCGGAACATTTTTGCGCAATGGAATATTTGAAAAAATAGGTAACATCGAAAAAAAAAAAGAAAAATTTTGATCGTTGGAAAGATCTAGTAGGGTTTAGTTTAGACAATCAAATATATTTCCGGGAAGCATGATATAGATCATATTTTTCAGGCAGTATGTGTCTTACCTAATAATTATTTTCGCCAATTATTATTATTATGAAAATGCGTCAAATACGAGTAATATATTGTTACTTTTAATTTAAATTTCTTCAAGTTGAATTGAAAATATTGAAATGTTGTGGCTACACATACATTTCAATAAGTCTACCCGTTAGAAAACTGTTAAATACATTCCAATGGAATCGTCTAGACACAAAAATATATTTAATATAAATATTAATTTGAATCATGGAAAATAAATTATGATCTAATGGTCTGAATATACCTAATTTGCTTAACTGTTGGGTATTTTAGAAATGGAAATGTACACTGTTCACTGTTACTGTACACTGTACACACTTAATTAAAAACAAATTAAGAAAATGGATACACATTTGTGTTAACGTCAAGATAACGCACTAGATAAAATTGAGAAATAACCAGAAAACCAACTCACAATTTTAAAATAAGTTAATGGAATTTCTTGTTCATGTTTCCACGTGAGACATTTATTAAATTGTGTAATGCAAAAGTATACGACGTAGAAATGTCTGTTTACTTTGTTTACCAGCAAACATTCTAATAAGAAACTGAATGCAAGAAGAAGAAACCTGTTATAATTTAACCTTTCTTTAATGTTAATACTTTTGAGCGTCCCTTGTAATATATAAATGCTGTGATAACTGTGTTCTTAATAATGTTTGAATACTAATACAGTTAGGTACTTACCTATTGTAAATATTTTTATAACAAAATGAATTAATTAACATATCTACTAGTAAAGCGTAAAGTATTAAATAAATACATACTTATTTGTTTGTGATAAACACATTAGAAAAATAGTCACTTCACTAATGTTATACTTATGAATGTATTTTTAAACTGTTAGAAGAAATCATAACATTCGTTTAAAATTTAAAACCAGTTTACAAAATAAAAGAAACGAGAATCCCCGAATCCACGATCTTCATTAATTAAACATTAAATTTATAAGAATATATTTATGATATACGTGGCCAATTCAAAAAGTAGGTGCCATATAGTTTACAGCATAATATCACTAATCTAGGTAATTATTTATATGGGATATACACATATAAAGTGCATACTCTCGCAGAAGTATGTTGTAAGCTCTTGTGTAATCAGTGTCAAAATGGTGTGGGAATGCCTAGACAAACTCAATGAACTGGGCGAGAACAATATAATCACCTTACTATGGATTCCAGGACACACTGGAATAGAAGGAAATGATGATTCTTTTTTTTTTAATTTCTTGGGGAATTAAACCACAATATTTTTAAATTCTT
>CAJUYG010000273.1:136360-192957 GCA_910591675.1 Galerucella calmariensis | reverse complement strand
CATTGTCGCCTGAATGGGCACCTGAAAAAGCTCAAAATAGTGGAGGAAGAAGAATGCAGATTTGGTGGAATGGAAGAAGGAACCTCCATCCACATACTTTCCAGCTGCACAGCACTTCAGAATCCTAGAGAACAGCACCTGGGAGATTACTGGATAGAAGAGGAACATTTACCCAAGCTGAAGCCTGCAGATATCCTAAAATTCCTTCGGGAAATAGGACTAAAGGATCTACTAGTTTATGTTAAGGGACTCTTCACAGTTTTTTAACAGTATATAGCGTTATTGGAGCGTTTGAACGTCGAAATTGCAAAGAAACATCCGCATAAAGTTGAAGAAAAAAATGTTGTTTCATC
Organism: Galerucella calmariensis; assembly: GCA_910591675.1. Taxonomy (NCBI): domain Eukaryota; kingdom Metazoa; phylum Arthropoda; class Insecta; order Coleoptera; family Chrysomelidae; genus Galerucella; species Galerucella calmariensis. The sequence continues at coordinate 192,604 of CAJUYG010000273.1, read as the reverse complement.
AATACAACGTACCGCGTCACAAGTCAATCAAAACAATGGCAAAATTACATGAACTGAACTTCGAATTTCTCCCACATCCACCGTATTCGCCAGATTTGTCTCCAGCTTTTTTTTGTTAGGTCCGGAACTTTTCAGACCGTACATTTTCCAGAATTGTGGATATAAACGTGAACTATTTTTTTTAAATATAAAGCAGACATTTATCTTTGATTTTTTTCTAAATAATAATGATAATTTATCTTTTTTTCTCGTAAAGGTTAAATGTACAACAATATTTGTTTGATTAAGACATTTGCTGGAATTTGTCGAGTTATTATGAATGATTACGGATTATTGTTATCAAAACGGCTATACTTCATCAATATTATATTCATACTTATTTTTCGGTGGGATTATTATAGTATGGAGCAATATATGATTAGTCATGTTTTAAAACACAATATTTAATTATGTATTGGTTAATGTTTCTAGGATTTATTAAATATTCAAGCTTCAACCAACTATACTCTATCCCTTTTCTCATATTTTGAATAAGGGGTCAAGCGGGGCAAAAATCCTTATTTATAGGTACGGCCACCAAGAGCAAGATAAAGCAATAAGTCGGCACTGCTTTTAAATATACAGAATTCTACCAGCTCTAATAAGAAAAGTATCAAAGGAAAAGAGAAACTAAGTAGGTATACCTACCTATATTATTTTGAATCACAAATAAAAAGTGTACAAATAATAATAAGCAGTGAATCCGTAAATCTGTATTTTGACCATTTGTATTTAGCTATTCGTAGTGAATTTGTTGACAGATATTAAGACTTTAGACTAATTTATCAGTTATTTATAAATAAAATGTACACCATGATGATGGCACTAGTTCTATCAAGTGATTCTAAATGAGTGTTGCCTAAGTAGTAGGCTCTAGGAATACAATAAATTGAAAATAATAAACCCTCATTCATGTCCCCTTGGTTATTTGTATGTTTATTTTTAAAAGGATACTAAAATAGAAATAAACTTTGAATAAAAAACTCCATTCCAATATCTATTAACTCAAAACTCTTCTAGAAGAAACCTATACAATGCCTCCGAATATGATTTAAAACATAGTCGATTCGCCCATAGGGGTCGCTAAAAGGAATACAAACTGCAGATATTTAATTTATTCAAGTTTTTGTTATTCCAAACCTCAAGATAAACTTCGAATAAAAGATACCAATCCAACATTACCACTATTTAATAATGCGGTCGATTATAAATGTATCAACATAAAATATGTGCTTCTAAAAGAAATCTCCAAATATAATTTCATAAATAATCCATTCGACCATAGAGGTCGCTAGAGTATCTATTTGGGGGCTAAAAATTAATATCACATTTAAGGGAATCAAACTGCAGATATTTAATTCCTTTAAAAACATTTTATTTCAATTCTCATTTAAAGAGGAAACATTTTTTCCACTAATCAAGTGAAGAGTGAAGTTGAATTTCATAATGCATTGCTAAATTTCTCCTGCGTCGTAAAAGTAGAAGGTCATAAACCTCTGTGATGGAACCGGCTGCCGCGCTGTGATTGGTGGGTAGTGATAAACAAGGACAAAACTATTGGCCGGTTTCTAAGCAAGCAGCTCGATATCAGATTCTTCGTCATAAAATCATTTGTGGTCTCCTCGCCAAAGAGAATAGTCGGTTAACTTTTTTACATGAAAATATGCGTAATTACTTAAAAAATATATCTGTCCCCTCAACAACACATCAGGACAGATAAAACAGTGAATGAGTGACTTTTATGCCATTTCAATAATATTCCTGATAGTGAATATTTACTTAGGTCGTAATGGCGCTCGTATGTGAAATAAAAAGGTTTGCATTACTTTTTACGGCAAAAATTACACGAAATACTGTTTCCGAGGCCAGAAATATGTTAAAATTAACGTTGAGATCGAATAATTACGCGAGAAATTTTTCAGAAGTCTTTCCGCTGTCAAATTCCTACATAGGCGTGGGTACACACCCTGGGCCATATTACCCAGATAACCTACCAAAGAAATTGCAAAAATACTCTATTATCCAGTTTTCAAAAACGTGAAAATACAGATATTCACAGTATTTGAAATTTTACGTAAAAGGCTGGATTTTAGATTTTTTGCCAATCACATGCCAAAAATGACTAGTAATCAAAATGGAGGAAGGTAACACTAAATCTCTTTCAATTTTATTTATTTATGAATTTAATGAAAACTTTATATTATTTTCGTTCCCAACTTAATATTAGCATATTTCTAAATAGGTACGTAAATAGATACTTTTGTAAACGCTAAATATCATGATGGCCTCCATTTTCTATGGCTTGGGCTGTGTTCTAATCTGTCAAAATATAATTCGTATCATTTTCATGGCATTTCTTATCAAAGCTGTATCACTCTTTTATCTCGAAAACAATGTTGATATAATTACTAATTAAAAATTTAAATCCGAAAGATTATATCTAAATACTTGTCCTTGGAATGACTTTTCGGGAACTATTTTTCAATAAATCTGCATATTACAGACCTAAGTAGGTATTTGAATTAAATAAACTCAAATAGAACTATTGACTAATACATTTAGGATCAAGATTTTTAATTCGTAAGTAAACTATTAGCAGCAGTAATTTAAATCTATAAACTAAACATTGAAATCCAATTAAAGAAAGGCAGTAAGTTGCTTAGATTTTATTTATTATCGAGTCATAACTAACTCCTATACCTACCTCTAGGTGATTGGGTTTATTAGATATTAAGGCCTTTCTATCTAAACTTGGTTATTTTTTAGTATATAGCGTTTCATCAGAAATACGGTATAGAAACTAAAAATTTTTGTACGTAGTCATGACACAGATTATAATTATCGCATACCTACTAATATCTGAAAAATGCATTTTTAGGATGATTAGTTCATAAAAAATCGTTAATTGTTATTCAATTTAACTGTGGGATGAAAATGAATGAAAAATAAGAATATTAAAAAAATATTTATTATTTAGGTTGTTGGCACACAGCCCAAGCTATGACGTCAGGGGTCAAAATACATGTTAAATATCCTGTTGACCTTGAAACCTTTAGAAATCGATTGTCTGCTTTTAGCGCCATCTACTACATATCGTATTTTAGTGCGGGAAAATTCAAATACATTGAAAAAAAAGATGAATAATTACGCATTCAATCAGCATTCAGAATAATTGCCATCATCATCTGAAAAATATATTTTGCGTAGCTCATACTAAATAGAAGTATAAACTAAATAAATAATAAAGTATACTTTATTATCGATTAAATAGGTATTGAGATATATATATTTTTTAATTCAAATAATCACATTTTTGAGATCATCAAAGCTCCATGCTCAAAAATATTACCGAATTTAATTTTGAATCGCTGTTGCTAAACAAAAAATAAAAACAATTATACAATTTTACCGTACTATCTAGATTTTAAATTGCATTTCCATAAAAAAACGTGAAGTTTCAATATCTACGTTTTGTCTATAAAATACCTGAAAAGACTGTCGGTTTCTAATTGGCATATTCTAACCTTAACAGGCTTTTATATTACACTTAACATAAACGTTTCCATAGGTATATTGATTTAATAGCTAAATACTTTCCATGGAAACCTTTCATAACTGATAACAATTGTCAAAAATATTCTATATTCAATTTCCGTTCAGAAATTGCTTCCTCTACAGTTCACAGTTTGATATAATCGAAAAACTAAATGTAGTTCTAGTTGATGTTTATTAATCTTTACGATCCAACTCCATTCTTTTTATATTGAGTTTCCTCCTGTAGGTGAAAGAATCTGCACTTGGTTTCGTCTGCCCTGTTAGCATATTATTATCTACTACAGTTTTCCTAAAAACTGTTGTAAATTTTGGCGAATGTCCGAATAACGGTTTCGCCTGTATCTGTTCTGGCGAGGTTTTCTACATTTCTACAGATTTCTGCACCACCCACTTTTATTGTCTAAATATATATTGTCGATTTTGCGATTTGCAATTTTGGTTTCCCTTCAAATAAATGGTATTGATGCTGCCTCATGCATTTCCTATTCTGTGGCTTAAAACGTAATCTGTCTTTTTCTTCAATTGTATCCCGAAGGTATTAGAACTAATCCTGCAGAAAGTAGGACAGTTCAGGTACTACAAAGGGCGTGGACCTGGATACCTTATTCCTGGCTAACTCATCAGATATTTCCTCTGAGAAAATTGCGATATCCCCAATTAAATTTTGCACTTCTTTCTTCTGTTTGTTCATGTCATAGGGCTAGTATCTGGGAAAAACAAAATATATGGTCTCTAGGTACTCCCTCAGTCATAAATTCGGTCCCTGGGAGGTTGCCTTAGGGAGTGAGGTGGTCCCAGAATGTTTCCTCCCTACTTGGGTATATTCAAAAATATGGTATAAGCTGTAATAATGATATAAAAAGGAAAAACTTATCTCGAGGAAAAAATTGCTAGTGACGAAAACAAAATACGACATACAAAATTGTTTTTATCAATAATTATATGCTAAAACAAAATATATTTAAATATATTTGTGGGAAGATGTAAACATACTTAAATGCATTTAGAACATTGCACAATAATTACAAATAAAATTTGTGGAATGTTGTTTTTTCTCCCAGTTACAACGAAATCAACTGTAGAATCCTGACATCAAACAATTCCAGATAAATAGTGTGCCTTGTCTTAGTTACAGGGTGTTCTATTTAATAATATAATTTTAAATTATTTGTGCTCAGTACTTTCAAAATATTTGAAATATTGTTGGCATACTTGACGAGAAGTGTAGGCACATAACTCTGAAAATAACACACATTACCGTGACTTCCTCTTGGAAGTTGTATCTTTACATTTTATGATGTTATTGTTAGGTTTTGACCATACATAAGATAAACTATCTTATAGTTACATTTGGCAATTTCTAAGAAAGAGCACTTATGTACTATTATATACATATTGCATATTTATTTATAGACATGTCCCAAAATAAATGTATACTATGTTTCATCGGTATTCTTAGAGCTCACATTTCTTAAATAATTCGCGTTGAACTTTACGTACAGGTATTTTGTGACCTGCAATAACTGAACTTAATGTTTAATATAATACGTGAATTTTTTTGTCACAAACATACATAAAACACGAAAATAAGATCTGGTATTATTTCATGCAAAATTTTCAAAAAGTTTGGAAAATAGATACACGCAGCTGAACATTATGATTCTTCAAACAGATGTTCCATTACATACAGTGAAGACCTTTGATTTTGATTTTATAAATACTGTTCTTGAAATTTTGATGTAGAGTTGAATTTGAATATATACCAGGTGCTGAATTGTGAAGATGTTTCGTACTCGAAATATTGAAACCCCCGTATACAACAGGAGGTATAAACTGGTGTCATAATATAGCCCCAGCTTTATGGTTTTTTATTCACGCTATTTTCACTATAAAAGTAATACTTTATATTTCTGAGTTTGCTTTTTCTTATAGCAATACTTCCCAAGAAGATCCGTCAGAAAAAATTGATCCCCTGGATTTAGAAGATGGAGAAATTGAGGACGACGAAGAATCTTTTGCAGCTCCTCCAGAATCAGCTCCGGTCGATGAACCTCCAAACCCAATTCAAAACAGGCCTCCTGAAGTTGAGCCAGCGGAAATTGTTATTAGTGAAAAAGACAAAAAAAAGAGAGATAGGGCTGAGCGGTCGGAAAAGAGAAGGCAGAAAGAAGACAAAGGTAAAAAACATATGACCGAAGCGGAAAAAAGTATATTGCATTTAAGGAAACGAGAAGAAATGCAGTGGAAGAAATGGGAGAAACTAAGAACTAAAGACACTATAGAGGCGCAAGGTAATAAATGGATGAATGAAAATATTATCATTATCAAAATATTGTTGTCTCTATTCCACTTTTCAATCCAATCCAAGTTTGAATATTCAGCTATTTATAGTATATAGTACAATTTTTTATATTTATTGTTCATTATTTATTTATTTTATCAAACATAGAAGTTAAAACACAATTTCTAGGTAGTTCAAATGTTGTAAACTTTACTATAATAATGTTCAGTCAGTATGGTGGTTTTGTATACAAGATTTTTCATAAATTATAGTCCAAAATTTAGTACTTTGTAGTAGTCCAGTAAATGAAAAGACATAGCTCCTGAAAAGTCCCTGAAGACTTCACTTTGGGCTCAATTTGCAGGTTACGGCAGGTGTTTTTAAACGAGAAAAATCTTAACGCGATTGAGTTTACGGAAGGGGGGGAAATGACCCCCTAAACCCTGAAAAACTGGTTTCTCGCTAATATCTGGATAATTATGCGAATTAGAGAATTTTTCTTTAGATAAAAAATGAAGATCGTCTTATTATCTACAAAAATGGTTCCTATCATTTTTTTTTCGAAAATTTGATAGTTATCGAGATAATGAGACATAAAAGTCTCCTCATTTCAGCTGCTGCTCTGCCTGTAGGAATTCTGCTCTCTATGCATTACTTGTAAGCGGGCGGACGAATTGTTCCATAACTCAACTCGGCAAAAAATTGACATTTCCCGATGACTCAAAGTTCATCCCACTGGGAAGACCCATAGCTATCAATCCCTGTGACTTGCAGCTCGTTTGTATTTGACAAAAATATTTTTTTCTCCGATTGGCAGCAAATATTAATTTTGCTGACACACATCAATCAGCAAAGTATTACTTTTTCTGCCTAGGCATCAAAGTGATTATACTCAATAGGAATAAAACATTTGACGTAAACATTTATTAGCAATTATTACATAACACTTTTAACAAGAATTTAAAAACATATGTTTAGTTGTTATTAACATTGATGGTAAAATTACTACAATTTTGAACGAATAGGCAACCTTTTCTTTCCTCAGATAATTTGCAAATACAATATCCTCCTATATCATTATGAACAATCGGAGAAAAAATTATATGTTCAACTCGGCAGGAAAGTAGATTGACTGCCTAGTTGAATAAATAACTATAAAAAGCGGTCAAAGTTTTTTTCCACAAGATTTTGAGACCATTTCATTAATTTGTTTATATATATTTTAAAAATAGTCTTTTATCCAAATTTTTTTTATAATGGAACCTTAGGAGGTCTTGAGTGATCTCAGAAATTTTTTTTAATATCTTTCTTGCGTTTTGATGAAAATTTGATTTGTTTATTAACATTTTTCAGCCGTTTTCGAAGTTCTGTACAATCTGTGGAACAAGCGCGATTTGAAAATGTATCATCCTATATATTGCTTTTCAATGCACATCATTTTAAAGCTTAGAGTGTCTAGTTTTAGAACGTACTTTTTGATTTTTAATAAAACCAACCATTTTCCAGAAATCTGGGAAATTGATCACACCGGTAAAAACCGGACTTTTCTTTTAATAAATAAATAACGCAAGAAAGATAAAAATTTCTGAGATGTGACTCAAGACCTCCTAAGGTTCCATTATAAAAAAAAATAGGATAGAAGACTATTTTTTTTTAAATATGAACAAATTAGTGAAATAGTCTCAAAATCTTGTGGAAAAAAACTTTGACCGCTTTTTTAAATATTTTTGTCAAGTACGAACGAGCTGCAAGTCACATGGAATGATAGCTACGGGTCTTCTCATTGTGAGGAACTTTGAATCATCGGAAAATGTCAATTTTTTGCCGAGTTATGGAACAATTCGTCCGCCCGCTTACAAGTTAATGCATAGAAAGTAGAATACCTACAGGCAGAGCAGCAGCTAAAATGAGACTTTTGGGTCTCATTATCTCGATAACTATCGAATTTTCGAAAAAAATTGTAGGGACCAATTCTGTAGATAATAAGACGATCTTCATTTTTTGCCTAAAGAAAAATTCTCTAATTCGCATATTGAGCCAGATATTAGCGAGAAAGCGGTTTTCCCGGGTTTAGTGGGCCATTTTCCCCCCTTCCCTAAACTCAATCGCGTTAAGTTTTTTCTCGTTTGTAAAAACACCTGCCGTGACCAACAAATTGAGCTCAAAGTAAAGTCTTCAGTGTATTTTCAGGAGCTTTCGATATTTTCAGGTGTTTTTGGACTATAGGCAGAGTAGTATTAAAATATTGACAACACCTCAATCTATTTTAATTTTTATGGGTTTTGCTACATTGTATTATTCTAAAGGTGCAAAATGAAAATAAATTTTTAATTATAACAGTCAATTTTCTGTGTATTTAAATTCGTATCAAAAGAATTATTAGTCTTCTTGCTTCATGACAGTTAACAGAATCCTTTCTCCATTCTATACATTTTCACTTGACTGCTATTTTGGGTATCACAGGAAAAAATTTCTTATCAATTGATAAACTAGAAAATTCTTTTAATAATATTACTTTTACCTGGAATACAAATAATATCCTTAGAGCCAAGTATAGACATTTCTTTTAGACCTTGTTATATTACATTGACCAAAATTTTATTTTTCCCCGCCAGACGACGACTTCGCAAAAAATATTGAAAAGACGTTAGCAACAATTTTAAGTAAGAAAGAAAAAGAGGCAGCGGCACTAGCTGCAGGTAACAGCGGAGAGGACGTGGAAAAGGAGAGAGATAAAAGTGAAGACAAAAGAGGAAGAAAGCGGCGAAAAGGTGAAAAAGATAGAAAAGTAAGTTGATAGGCTAATAGTTTGTTTAAACGGTGAAGCAGTGTAGTTATATTTTTCAGAACAAGCAAAGAAAGTTTGATTCTCCAAAACTTGAAATAGATAAAAACGAAATGATGAACATGCGTGTTGGAAGTCCAAATATGGAAGACAGGATAGAACCTCCTCATTCCGGAGAAGAAGAGAGTCACGAATCCGAATATTCCGATGATCCAAGTAGGTTAGAAGATAAAGAAAGAGACGGAAAAAGAAAACGACGAAAAGGAAATAAGGATCGTGGTAGAAATAAGAGGGATAAGGATTGGAAAAATGAACAACAACAACCCCTTAAAGATTCGCAAGGAGTTTGTGTATTCTACTTACAAGGAAAATGTCAAAAGGTAATATTAATTTATTTCAAAAAATATGTTTTTTTAATCTATTTCGGTTCATATTTTTCAGATTGATTGTCCTTATTCCCACGAAGCCGTGCCTCCGATGAAGCTCGAACTGTGTAAGTTTTACCTGATGGATTGTTGCGCTAAGGGTGACAAATGTTCATACATGCATTCTGAATTTCCTTGTAAATTTTACCACACAGGTTTACAATGTAGCCAAGAAGACAATTGTAAATTCGCCCACGGCAAGCCGTTGTCTGAAAGTAAGATATCAACTAATTTAAAACGTCCAATTCACCCATTAACACCTCCAAAAAAAAACATATCTAAATCGAAGAGTGGCAAGTTTGTTTTCGTAAATTTCGTTTCATAACCTATAATAATTTAATTTAGGGCCGCTGTTTGATATAAAGTACGCCACTGCATTTGCCTAGTACAATTTTCAGAATATAATAGTTCTTTCAAATTAATTTGATTAGGCGTATGCAGATAAGAGGAAAAAGTCAGCACACGTGTTCACCGCTTTTGCAATTGATTTTGAACAAACGTTACCTATTTTTACAAATAAATTAGATTACCTGAAGTGGGAGGGACTAAAGCGGGAAACATATCTGCTTTTCTGCTATTTTTTTGTAATAAAACTCTTAATTTGACACCATTACTGTTGAAATTTAAATCCTAATCATGATTATGTATGTATGTATTTTGGGGTGACATTCACTGAGATCTTTTGTGCCACCTTACTTCTACTTAGTTCCTGAGGAGAGTAGTTCCTTTAGTCCTATTTACCGAAGGAATTTTAGGATGTCTGCAGGCTTCAACTTGGATAAATGTTCCTCTTCTATCCAGTAATCTCCCAGGTGCTGTGCTCTAGGATTCTGAAGTGCTGTGCAGTTGCAGTATGTGGATGGAGGTTTCTTCTTCCATGCCACAAAATCTACATTCTTCTTCCTCCACTATTTTGAGCTTTTTCATGTGCCCATTCAGGCGACAATGTCCCGTTAGGATCGCTGTTAAAACTCTTAGCGCAGTTTTACTTTGACTTATGCATTCATTTGATCTCAACAGGTTGTAGTCACCCAGAAGAGTATTTGATTGTATAAGCCCTACTAGATCTTTCCAATGGTCAGATCTCTTTTTCTTGGCTTTACCAATTTCTTCCAATATTACATTGGGGCTGATTCCGCAAAAAGGTTCAGGCCCCCAGAAAGGTGTTCCAGTCCCGCTCTTTGGTAGTTCATCTGCTATTTAATTTCCTTCTATTCCAGTGTGTCCTGGAATTCATAATAAGGTGACTATATTGTTCTTGCCTAGTTCATTAAGTTTGTCTAGGCATTCTCACACCATTTTGGAACTGATTACACAAGAGCTCAGTGCTTTATGACTATGTATAGATTAAAACATTTCCAACAGCAGAAGCTTTGTCTAATATAACAGGTGTACCTTTAATTTTTAACTACTTCCTAATAGAATAATTGACCTTGTTCTTTTTGACTGAAATATCTTTGATATCACTTCATTTAATCTGATCTGAGATATACTGATGTGAGTAAGCACCAAAAAGAAAAACACTTGATTGAAACCAGCGATTTGTAGATGCATCTTCAAATGTTTAAAAAAGATTTAAAATAAAAACATATAGGTATACTTATATCAGCATGATATAAGTAGATTATCTATGATCAGCATCTAATGAAGTATTCTTTCCATGATTTCATAGATAACATACACACAAAACCAAAGAAAATTAGGTTATGTTGCTTAAAAATCAATGGATACAATAATTCTTGGGGTGTTTTGCAGAAAAAATTTAATATTTAATATTGACTAGGGTCGAAGACTTTTATAGTTAGACAACACATTAGTTAGGATAATAAAGGAGTTCAGTCTAAGTGTGGATTTATGCAGACACGATTAACAATTATCAATTAGCATTTAACAATTAACAATTATCAATTATAAGTTGAACTACTCATTTCACTATGACTCCGTTTACGCACACAATTAACAATTATCATTTATCGATTAACAATTGCGAAGTTGGTCAACTTTTAACTTCTTAAATTAATTGTACCGAATTTTCATCTAGTGCGCAACTAGTACGCAGATCCTTACTTTTTTTATAGAAAAGCGGTTGACTTAGGGTTATGTTGTGTGTTTTTTATTTTCAAGTTGTACTAATAAAAGAAAAAAAGTCTTAAATTCTACTATACACCTTCAAAATTGTTCCAATGCACAAATAAACATGAAAATATAGGGTTATTGTAACTAGAATCTCGGGCTTGTGCGCATGCTTACTATTTTCTCCTAATTTATAATTGTGTCTGCATAAACGATGGCAGTTTTACTAATTGTTAATTGATAATTGTTAATCGTTAATTGCTAATTGATAATTGTTAATCGTGTCTGCATAAATCCACACTAAGATCAGTGTGGCCAAAAAAAAGTGGTTTTTTCTGACAAGAATGACAGTTAAGGTCTACCATTCAAAATATAAGATTTTTGCATGTTTTTTTTCATTGCGAACATCTATATTGCTTTATTAATGATCAATACACCCCCGAAGCGTATGTCTTGAAATTTAAAATTACTCTTCAGATGAATACTCAACATTTCGGTGGCCAATAATTCTAGGAACTCTTGGCATGTCACCATTTCATTTCTGTTATCTGTCACTAGTTATGATGTCAGTGGAAAAAGTAATTATAAGAATAAAGATACAACTAACTAGAAATGCTTCAAAAATCTAATCGAAAATGGACATACACAATTAAACGAATATCAACAAAAATAAATATAACTGACATTTGACATAACTAGTGACAGAATAACAGAAATGAAATGGTTACTTGCTAAGAGTTCCTAGAATTATTGGCCACCGATATGTCTAGTATTCAGCCAAAAAGTCATTTTAAATTTCAAAACATTCGCTTCGCAATGAAAAAAAACATGCAAAAATCTTATGTTTTGAATGGTAGACCTTAACTGTCATTCTTGTCAGAAAAAACCACTTTTTGTTGGCCACACTGACCTTAGGCTAAACTCCTCTATTGTTATTTTACATCGTCATTTCATTTGTTGTCACCTGTCACTCAAAATCCTTGAGTTTATATTTTCATACGGTATTTTCTTCATGGAGATTATCTAGTCTCCCATGATTTGCTTCATTAATTACAGAATAATATTACTTTATCAAGTATCACTTGCTTGCCTTCAATTTAAATTTGACCCCAGTTTTTTTAAGACACTATATAGTCATGAAATAGGTATCTGAAATTTCAGAATATTAACGTTATATGGTATTTTTTTATCTAATCTTAATTTTTCACTAACATTTAGAGCTAAACTTTGTTGACAGATGTCACTTATGGTATCGATGTTTGGTTTTCGATTGAAAATATCGATTGTTACTACAAAAATACAACTACAGCAACATGGACAACGCTCATCCAAGGCTCTTGTTCGCTTGTGTCGACTGTAGTATACCTTCATTGTTGAATCACCCTGTAAAATCAATTGAAATATTACCGGGATTAGTAAAAGATAATAAATAGAAATTAGTTGTGCCCTGAAATGTAGCTTAATTTATAATTACAGCGGCACTAGATTAAATGGCTTTCTTATTGCGGTCTTTTATTAGCGGACAATTTAGCTGGAAAATTATCACCAGTAATATAGTTAAAAGCGCTCTTATCGTGCGGGTTCAAAGATCACTAACCATATGTATCAAATCATAAGTCACAGAGGTTACCAAAATGTGAGATTACAAATATACCCGGAGAAAATAATGAGGGTTGATGTTTCCTGCACACTGGTTGACGAATTTCCACTTTTTCATTCATTCTCGAAATAATCTATCAGATTGAGAACCATTTTTTTTGCTTGAGGATGCAAAATACCGGAAAATTGCTTCTTATTATTCATATTGTCACTTTGAATTGTCAAAGTCGCAAAACTGACATTTAAATAAAAACTTCGCTGGTGAAAGACTTTTTAGAATCGCTGAAAACTAAAAACATATCCTTTTTTCTCCTGTCAAAATTGCATAAGTCTGTCTTATTCATCTTACGGATTTTATTTGGAAGTTATGATTAAACGCAATAGTAGAAAACAAAAAAGGTGAGTATGTCTTTGTTGAATCGTATGACCCGCATGATAAGACTGCATTTGACTATACTACAATGTATGTCTTTATTAAGTATGTTAGTCAAAATTAATACGGTACAAAAACAAATTGTAACCAAACATTTATAAAGAAATTGAATTTACGAAGACCCTTTGTTTTTTCTCTTCCTGCATCTAACCAACTAACCCGTACCCCCAAGTATCCCACCTTCCTACTAAAAAAAAAACAAAAAGTACCCAACACTGACCAAACGAATTTACAGGTCTGAAGCAAATTTTATTCAAACACATAGAAACTGCTCCGCGCGAGATATTGGGTGGGTTTCCTAGGATAAGTCGCGAGGAAGCATTGGACATGATAAATGAGACTCAGGACAAACTGCAGGAACAAGATGAAACCGAACACAAACCGGTAGTAAAAGGTGGGATACCATCATTGTTTGATATTAACGTACCCGTGCCCCCTGAATTATTGCAAGGATGCGATGGTTAGTTTTTATTATTTTTTTATTTATTTATTAACTTTTTTATTTGGATTGGCTCGAGTTTTTATTATATTAGCTTTGCTATTTGTATTTGAAATGCGGAAGAGAAAAAGCACAGTGGTAGTTGGTAAATTAATTTATTATTTAAAACTAGCAACCCAAAATTACATTAAAATTTATGTTTTGTGTCACAAAAGGTTTAATATGGTAGTTTACTTGAGTACCTACACATTATTTGCGCACCTCTTTTGTTTGTAATGATTATGATCGTCCCAATTTTTATTAGGTTATTCAGAATGCTGATTGTAGAAGTGAACATCAAGTCACAATAATTTTGTTTTTTATTCACCAAACTCGAATATAGATAGATAGATAGATTTATTTAATCACATTAAATACAAATGTACAATAGTGACAAGTCAAACTGACAAAGTAAAAAACAAACAACAATATAATAGTTACAATTAATACACAATACGTCTAAAATAGTTATTTTTAAAATTAAAACAAAACTAACATGTTAAAAGAGTATTGCCTCACAATTTAAATAATAGTAGTCACAATGCTACTGATAGTTTATAATTTTAAAATTAACAAAAATACATAAAGTATCATTGGTTTATAATAAAACATTCTATTCTATTAACACTCCTCGCTCAATTTTCAAGTTTTTGGTAATTTATTTTTATTTTTATATGAATTGCAATGGTACTAAGTGTATTGTGTGTGTTAAAATACCAACTAATATTTAAAAACTCTGGTCTAATGTCTGGATTATTTATTTTTACTTTATTATGTATTATGTTTGTCAATAATTTTGTACATTTTATGATTTATTATTAATTTTGGATGAATGGTTTTCCCGTAATTCATAACTTTTCAAAATATTACTACTACAGTAAGATCCCAGAGCGATAGGACATAACTTATTTTCAAATAGATGAAATGTTAGGTTCTCGGTAGTATCTCGTGTGCTTTGAATACCTGTGTGTTTGTGGAGCTAGCCTAAGGGCACCTGCGCAGGTATCAGATGAGAAAGGTAACTAAAAATAAGAGTTACTTTACTTAAATTTGTATGTCTGATTTTTATATATGTCTTGTAGAATAATATTCTAAAGTAGTGTCATAAGTGTCAGACACTTTCCATGGTCCAAAACTTTTGTAAGGCGCTTTAAAGCTACACAAAAAATGAATAAACTTTATTTATTTTCACATGTCTGACTTTCAAATATGTTATCAAAGCAAGTGTTACTAAGTTATATGTGCTTCAACAGATCCGAACTATACTGAATATTATACACTTATGAAAGTATTACTTAGATGAAAAAACGGTGCAGTTGGTCCTTAATATATTATATAATAGAAGGGGAACCGAATTACTATCACTCGCTCTGAAACGCATTCATAGTGCTCTCGCACTCATACTCCCGGCTGATAATTTTCATGTTTAGTAATAGTTGCCTTGATAACATATTTGAAAGTCAGACATGTGAAAATAAATGAAGTTTATTCATTTTTTGAGGAGCTTTAAAGCGTCTGACAAAAGTTTTGGTCCATGGAAAGTGTCTCACACTTATGATACTTCTCTAGAATATTATTCTACAAAACATATATAAAAATCAGACATACAAATTTAAGTAACTCTTATTTTTAGTTACCTTTCTCCCCTGATATCTGCCCAGGTGACCTTAGGCAAGCTTCACAAAAGACAGGTATTCAAAACACACGAGATGCTATTGAGAACCTAACATTTCATCTATTTGAAAATAAGTTATGTTTTATCGCTATGGGATCTTGGACTATACAGACATTTAAAAAAAAAAGTAAAAAGCAAAAATAAACTGTTATATAAAATCCATCTAACATTCGATCGGTATAAATTTTTTTTCTAGATAAAAACAAATTAGATAAGAGCAGAAATCGACCATCAAGATGGCAGGAACCAGAGACCTCTCTAATGGGTAAAGATTTCCCAATGAAACCATTCAATTTTGGACAAGATCAGGATATGAGGATAAACAGGTAAATTTCTAATTATTATTACCTTTGATCAAACTTTTTCAATCCTCTTTAACTATGATATAATATATATTTTGACTTCAACATTTTTCCCAATATTTGAAACATTTTTCTATTACTAATTATTATAAACCAGCCTTTTACAGTTTAGATCTTTCTTTTAAATATTTATCTTCCAATGATTGTCATCCTTTTATTCAAAGAACCGACTCATACCTTTTTTAATCCACAATGAGTTCATTTTTAGGTTTTTTATTTCGTATAAAATATGCCAAAAGAAAAACAATAAATTGAAATTGAAAAAAAAAATGGAAATTTTCTACTTATTTATTTGACTTATATTTTCATTTTCAGTAATGGTGATATTGATATGCGAACTTTACCTCCCCCGTTAACAAATTTAACAGCAACGAAGCCATCCATGTCTAGCAAACCTACAGATAATCAAGATTTAGATCTGGAAAGGTACAAAAGAGAAGCAGGCATTTTACAAGACGTTGACATCCGTACAAATAGTATTTTACCTTTCCCTTCCACAACAAAAGATATAGACATTAGGCAACCGACGTTACTAGTAACCAAAGACATAGATATAAGACAAATTCCCCCAGTATTTAATACGTCAATGCCTACGGCGAATCTAGATAACGATCTTGAAGATGAACCGATGTTACAGATCGATACCGGTGAAGATAAAAAAGAAGAAATGTCAGTGCCGGCTGATTTGCCGAAAGCACAAAGAGATCTGTTTATGAGGATACAAGCTAATCAAAAAGATCTTATTCCAGCATCTGACGAAAAACAAGATTACGAATTAGATGAAAATATTAACTGGTATTCTGATGATGACGATGAAGATGATAATAGACTGACAATTAAAGTTGACAACGAAGATACTAAAGACAATAAGGAAGAGAGTCCGGAATCTACGGAACCAAAGTAAGTTTCAATATTATATAGTTTTCATTATATTTATTGAGTATAATTAATTTTTAGTGATTTCCTTATAAGCCCAGCTGCGATTAAACCTCAAGATGTCGTCGACAAATTGGGCGACCTTTCGAAAATTGACATTTCAGCAGAAGTAACTAAACTGTTAACATCCATGAGTCAAGGTCGTAATCAATTTCCGTTTACATCTAAGCCACAAACTACCGAAGAAGCTCCTAACACCACACCTCCTAGAGTAACGTCAGATCCTCGTACTGCTAGACAAGTAAGAATATAGTTTTATTAACTCTCTTAATAGCCTGGTCAAAGTACAAAAAAAAAACCTCACAAAATTTAAAATTGAGTATTTAAAAGGGTTGTGTTCAACATGAGAAAAACTTTACGATGCTAGTCATGCAATTTTCCGGAAAATCGTTGAGTAAATTTTTTTTGTGTTGTTTTTCCACTCTAAATGTTTTAATAATGAAAATACAGTAAAATGTTTGGATCAAAAATTGTAGCTGATACATTTATCCACAAATTTTATCTGGAAATTTTTTCTGTAAATTGAAAAGATTACGAGATAAAATTAATGTCAGTGCTAGTCATTTCGTAGTTACGCGCGAACGGTCCGGGAGCCAAATTTATTACCCACTCGATTTAAAAGTTGATAATTTTGGGCTTATAACATTCTGAAAAAATAAATAAACACATGTAAAATGTATAGAAAAATATCAGCTTTTAGATAGAAATCTTATCAAATTTGAAAAAGTAGATTTTCTAATTGTAAAAACAGTTTATTTATAAAAAACTAGAGCTAAAAAATCAAAAAACAATTATAATTCCGCGAAATAAAAACCGACGTGAAACCGTGGAATAACATACCTACAAGACGCCCTCACCAAGTTTTACTAACAAGACTAAGAATAGGTCACACCAGATTAACCAATCAACACCTGTTCGAAAAAACGGAATCACCCAAATGTTACCTGTGCAGATGTGACATAATAGTGAAACATTTTCTAATTGATTGCCCTAAGTACAAACTACAGAGACAAAACAATAATCTACCTCAGAACCTTAAAATTGTATTTGGAAATGACTGTAAAGTAAACTCTCTAGTTAAGTATCTAAACGAAATAGAATTAATCCACAAATTGTAAGCGTACCGAGTCGCTAATAACCCACATGGTTGATGCGACTAACTTGAATAAAAAAAAAATTATAATTCCCATTTAATTAATACTTATCCCAGCGATAATTCCTTCTAGATTTAGCATTGCAAATGAGCATAAAACATTATCGTTATAAAAGCAGAGCCATCAATATTTCGAATTTTAAACAAATGCTTCTTAAAAATCTGTTTTTTGCATGCTTAATTTTACTTGTTTTTTTAGACTTCATTCAATTATATCTTTTTTCAAAATTAATATAATTCACTGAAACTTTACCACTAAACACATTGAAGTGTCTAATTTCGAAACTACTATATAGTTTTTCTATAAATATCAGATTTTTTAAATAATAGACAATTATTTACAATAAATACTTAAATCAGACGTCTTTCAGCAAACCTTCTACAACTTTTTATAGTGTTCATGATATTATCTAAGAATTTGTGAACTTCATGATGAACCTATCTAGAAGTGATCGCGATACAAAAGAACACACCTATGGCTCAGGTAAGAAAGAGAAGTGGGCATAAATAAAGTTGAAAAAGCAGGTGAGAGAGCGGCTTATACGCGCCGCCGCGTAATAACAACAACAACAATAATAATAAAATATTAACAACAAAAATTTTAACAAATTACATCAAAAATAGAGTCTGTTATTGAAACAATAATGAAAATGAAGTGGGGTCAAAAAAATGAAGGTTCAATGAAGGTTTACGTGGAAAATCGTATGTATCTTTGTGGAAAATGCAGATACAGATACAACAAAAGCTTCAATTATTTTTTCTCTTATTTATTGGGAATCAAAACCACAATAATGTTTTTTATTTTTTATTTCGACGTTTCGATAGCGTTCCAGCTACCTTTGTCAAGATTAACTAGTATTAAAATAATTTTTGGTCCCTATCTGACACAACGAAAAAAATTTGACAACTAGACAATCAATAATATTTTCAAGTTTAAGACTACAAAACTTTGTTGTCAAATTTTATTAAGGTCCATTCATAGTAGATCACATCTCTGGTAAAATGTGAAATAAAATATTTTATTTTATGACATTCTAACGATATGATAGTCTACTAGAAATAGAATCCAGTGAAGTGCACGTTCCAGGAACGGTTTTTATTGGGATAGCGCTTTTTTTCGCTTATTTTGGAAATGTTAATAAGACGCGTTTGTGGTTACTTTTTGTGTATGATTATTCTTGTTTTCAAAACATGTATAACTCAGTTTGGTGATTTTGTATATTGAAGTGTGTATCGATTAAAAACTATTCCAATGATAAATCATAAGAAAACCTGGATAAAAACTTATGATGCTATACTGATAACGCAGGTAATTGATTATTGGAAATTTCTCTTTCTAACATTGGTAACCCAATTTGACTACATTCGGCTGAAATACTAGCTACACATTTATCTGCATTTAGTTGTATTAAAGCACTTTCTTTGATTTTTCGTCTTTTATTATTGGGCTCTTTCGATATTATTTTTGTCGAATCCCATTAAATTTTATACCCCTCTTCCCAAACATGTTTACAAATACCTAACTTAAAGAACTCTATATCTTTGATATATTTTTTATGTTCACTTATTCGGACTTTCAATGGTCTAAATGTTTCAACTAAATAGAATTTGTCGCATTCACAAGATATCTGATATATGCAATTTTTTTAAGATTGTTCTTCATTTTTTGGTTTTGTTTTCGTTAGTATAGATCTCAACGTATTGTTAGATTTGAAGCTAATTCGAATATAGAATTGATTCCCAAAAAATAAGAGAAAAAATAATAAGTAATGCCACAAGGAACTTACAGAAGATAAAAAGCTTCAAATAAAATTTATCCATAATCTTTGAAGTACGCTATGTTATATAATTTAATTTTTCAATTTATTAATGCTAATTAGAGAAATTTGGTTGAAAAAACGACTTTTTAGTAGAGGTTTACGTGGAAAAGTGGAAAATCAATGATAATACATTAAAAAAATTTTTTTTGGAACATATTTCATTTAAAAACATTTTTCTCAATTCCATTGATTACTTACCATCGTGAAATAAAAAACATGAAAATTGATGTTCAAAAATACTACTAGGAAAATTCCGTATATTTTGAAGAATAATGCAGATACAAAAAAAATGTTCAGACAAATTTTGTAAATAAATGTATTAGCTACAATTTTTGATTTGAACATTTTCCTGTAATTTCATCATTAAAACAATTAAAGTGAAAAAACAAAAATTCACTTAGCGATTTTCCGGAAAATTGCACGCCTAGCATGGTAATGTTTTTTTAAATTTTGAATTTTCAGGTTTTTTGTAATTTTTGCGGCATTTTACCGATATTTTGTGTGCTTTGACTAGGCTATAATTAGTGATGCAAGATTAAATAATAATCAATTTCCAGGATCCTCGATTAGCTCCCGATAAAGGTGATTCCCCGAGAACGGACCGTAGACTCGTTGATCCTAGACAAAGACCAAGGCAAAGCTCGACGGATACGGCATCAAAAGATAAAGTCACTATTTATGAACAAGGCAGTATCGACAAAAACGTTTCTCCTTCTGACGAAGATATTGATATACGAGGTAATTATTTTATCGAGAATGATTCATCTGACCCTTTTTCTACGATTTTAGTTGGCTACTAATTAACTAATTGTAATTTTTCAGGTTTGAGATCCGATGTCGATCTCCGAAGTCTCCAATTACCGTTCAAAGGTATGCAAAATTACACCCCAGCTTCAGAAATCGATGCCAGTATAAATTCCCATCCCCACATAACATGGCGACTAGTCATCGCAGAAATACCTCGACCAGACTATACCGGTTTGAAGCTCAACATAAGCGATGCCGAAAAAACTGGAGACCCCAGATTGCGTAAAATTTTCCGTCTCAGTACAGAAGAAAGAGATACACCGTTGAGTCCAAAAGCTAGCCCTAAAGCAAGTTCTACGGTGAGGGTGGATCCTAGGTTAAGAAAAATGGAGGAATCCAAACCAGATCCGGCAGGATTGAATATGAACTATAATCAACAAATAACTATGCTTAGGAGCTCCGTTTTTTATGAAAGTTTAACGAGTCAACAAAAGTTGTTGTTGAATCACGAGTTGAGTCTTCGTAATGATTCCACAAATATGCACGATCCCGTATTGAATAATTTGCTGTCCAAATTAGATATTATCCCAGATGCCAATGTACAAGCAAATCCGAGCTTGAATGCAGCGTTATCTATTCTCACTAATGCCACAGCTAAAATGAATCCCATGATCGGACACAATCCCCCAATGGTACCACCATTGGGACCTAATATGAATCAGCCGGGATTGCTAGGAGCTGCTCCTGGTATTCCAAATCTTCCTACCGACTTCCCGATTAATTTTGATCCTAGAAACGGCGGGTTATTGGGTAACGCGCCAATGCCATTTGGAGGTTTTCCTCCGCCTCACGAAAACCAAAACTTTTCGTATAACGATGACTATTATCCTCCGGAAAATCAAGGAAATTACCAAGGAGGAAACAGGGAAATGCGAGGCGGTTTTAACAGAGACAGGCGGCGAGGTAGGAATAACTTCCACAATAGGCATAATGGTAACAGAAATTTTAGGAATCATAGAAATAATAGGTCAAATAGGACGCATTCTCCGCCTTAATATCGTATGTTTAATTAGATTTTTTTATTAATTAACTTCTTCCTTGTACATAAATTGTTATTAATTTCAATAATAGGATATTGTGGATATTGTTTACTTGGATTTTGTAAGAAATAAATAATTTGATAACTGTTAATAGTTGAACTAACTTCTATTTATTTTGTTTTGAAATTTGCATCATAATTTGTTTTGGTACACGCAGAATGGATGCCGAAAATTTTCAATTCGAATTGAAAATGCTGTTTTGTTCACTCGATCAATAAAGTTATACTCCAAAGGACCCGGCGGGTGTAATTTGGGCGCTAACAATCCTTCTTTACCTGTCTGACCAAGAAGGGTAGATAATCCGACATGTATTTTCGGCGCTAAGAAGTGCAGGTAGGTCGAATCATAAAACAACTCGTATCTTAATAATTTAACCACCAATATTTGGAAAAACCCAATAGTTTTCTATTTCTTATTTTCTGATATTTTTATACATAGTTACACTTTGATCAACCGGGTTTGGGCCTGGGTTTTCTTGTTTTTTTTTTAGTTTTCTATTTCTTATTTTCTGATATTTTTATACATAGTTACACTTTTGATCAACCGGGTTTGGGCCTGGGTTTTCTTGTTTTTTTTTAGTTTTCTATTTCTTATTTTCTGATATTTTTATACATAGTTACACTTTTTTCAACCGGGTTTGAGCCTGGGTTTTCTTGTTTTTTTTTAGTTTGAAGTTCAGAGGGAGTGTTGATAGATTTTCAGTCGGTTGGCGCCCAAAATACACAGGATTAAAATGATCCTTCGGTCTTGGCGCTTAGTTTACATGTTGTAAAAAGTGCATTAATCTTTTAGCGCCCAAAGGACCACCGGTGTCCAAGCCTCTTCTATGCGTTTTTGTCAGTTTCTGCTCGTTTCTCACATTCACAGTCAGATAAGATAAAGGTTACCGTCTCCATGCGAGATCCCCATTTTATGCAGATGAACTTTTATCGGAGCATGGATTTACTGGTAACAATAACCACGCCAGTCCTACTTGGACACCAGACATAACATAGAGTAGTACACTATATTGAAGCAAGAAAGTTTTTAAAAAACATCAACTGTAGGTCAAAAAGCATGGCGAATGGTGGCGAACAAAATTTATAAAATAACAAAAAGGTCTACGGCATAACTTATGCGTTTCTGCATACACAAGCATTGGAACTACATATTGAACTTTTATTTGTGCAAGCAAATTCCAGAAGACTGCAAACTTATTTTTACTAACGTACCGATCGTTGGCGACAGTAAACTTTTGTGTCAACCTGCCTTAAGTCAGAACAAATGTTTAACTGTACTACTTACAACCCAAATATTTAATAGGATTATTTTTAATAATTTGTTAACAAAAAGCAAGATGTATGATGGAACATATGTATATAATTGTTAATTTATTAGATATTTATTGCTTGCAATATTAACATGAATATGCTTTATTCCAAAAGTGACTGATATAATTCTTTAGTTAAAATGTAACAAGACGTAATTTGGTTCTTCATATAGTTGTAAAATTATTTCATATTTTTTTATGCAACGCTAATTTTTTTTAAAGCAGATTTAATCAACGTTAAATATTCTACCCTGAACACTACCACTACACCAACATTTTACACCATCTACGAGCGTTTCGATAACTACGCTGTCTTCTTCAGAGACTGAAGTTGAACGCGCGTAAGAAACTGTAAAGTATTAGTGTAACAGTGTCGACAATAGGCAACAGTTTTTCCACTTATTTGATTATTCTGCATACAAAGAATATAACGTACCTATATTATGGTTGCTTCACTGTTTCATTTATATACTTTTTGTTATTTATTTTTTTACATTAAAACATTTGTACATTGTAAATAACCGAAATACTTATTTTTAATGTATATTCTGTATAAATAAATATTTTTCAATACATTTGTTGCATTTTTATTTACACTTTTTGAAGTGAAAAAAAAACTTCTTTAGGATTTAGATACCATGGCTTTGCAGCATGAGGCATGCGAAAACATTATAATCAGCTGGATGCAGCAATAGCTGAACTCCAAAATAAGTTTGAAGGATATTTTAATGCTAATGTCCTTTCCCCTCAATTAAAATAAAACAAGTTATAAATTTTGTAAAAAGAAATGAGAGACATGAAGGTGAAAATAGTGCTAGGTTTTACTATCGACAACAATCTAAACTGGAAGCTGCATGTAAACGAGCTAAATAAGAAATTGTCAAGTGGACGTTTTGCATTGAGAAGAATGAAAGCTGATGTAGAAGTGCTTAGGATTGCTTATTTTGGATTAGTACAGTTTCACATTCAATACGGAATTATTTTATGGGGCTCAACAAATGTGGCAAATGAAGTTCTCATACAGCAAAAGAAAATTATAAGTGATATAGGCTTCAGAGAACATGCAAAACCATTGTTTATATCATTAAAAATATTGACTGTAGCATGCCTCTTTATTTTGGAAGCTATTTTATATATGCATAAAAATAAACATAAATATAACACAGGATCAAATGTTCATAACTATAACACTAGGGGTAAGGATATTATTAGATTACGCAAATTAAATCATATAACCACCTCCAAACAAACGGATTTTATTTATTGTAAAATTTACAACTCTATACCAATTGAATGGACAAAGTTAAACTAAGAAAAGTTGAAGTATACTGTAGGGCATGCACTTGAGAGTCTGGCGTTTTACTTGGCTGCGTTAGTCAATGTTAGATGAAATGTTTTTATATACATGTTTGTATGTTTTATTGTTGACGTGTCTAAACAGGTTGTGTTAGTGAAGATTTTAGGAAATTTTAACTTTCATAAACTGTAATATTTGTAAGACCAATAAAGCTATCTTTCTACGTTTTTTGCGGTCCGCCAAGCCACATAAATTACCCTCAAATACCAAATATGCACAATTCTAACATTAACAATAAAATGCAAATAAAATAACATGTACGCCACTGGAGATGGATGATAGGTCGCAGCAAAGTTACTGGAAATCGGACCAATTTCAATTGATGACCCTCGAATATTCAAGAAGCATATACAAAGGTTGAATGAAGCAGGACGTATCAGGAAGAGTTATTGCCATTTTTACAGATATTTTTTCATGACTTAAATGACCAATCAATTGTTCGAAATTATTTACCTGTGGCTTTTATTGTTTTGGTCCATGATGCCGTCGAATATTCAAGAAGCTTCGCGCGTATACAGATGACGAAAAATCTTATGGCACCGTCCTGATTACACAAGTACGACAAGGAAAATATGAGAAAAAGAGAGAGAGAAAATAATTGTGAACGCGCATCGTTACTTAGGTTCAGAGGCTGGCCGAATGTTGATTGTCCTTAACAGAGAGAAAGAGAATTCACTAGTTGGTGGTATTCAGTATGTTCCCAACATGGAAGGAGTGAGGGTGTTGAAGAAATAAAAAAATACAATCATTATTACATAACCTGTAAATCTTAAAACTCCTTTTTGTCAACTTGATCGTTTCTGACCAAGTTGACAATTAATTTCTAACTACAATAGGATATTATTTTAGCCATTGTAACTTGAATATAAAACAGTATTTCTTGAGAGAACCATAATTAATAAACTAAAAATCCCTTCCATTAATGAATTGAATTGAAAAAATAAAATAAGTATAGGTACCTGTGTTACCGTGAAAGACCGAAATCTGGTGAATGTCAACATTCTCAACGTTGCTTGACGTATGTCAGAAATATTTCATTTCATTATTTCTAACTTACACCGGCGATTGTCGACATTCAGGATGCACTCATGGTGTATGTTAAAAAGAATTTTTTTCAGAAAAAAAAAAACAAAAAAATCCATAGGTGTTTATTTATTAAAAAAATAGGGGAAAAGGACTTTGTTGAACTCCAAACAAACAGTAGAACATGAAAATATAAGATGAAATATAAAAAATAAGAACAATATCTTATTTATTGCAAAAACTTAAACTATTCCAACAACAACCGCTAACACATTTCGAGGGTCTGTACGACCACGGTCGACATCAGGGACTTGAATTCTTACGGTATCACCAATTTGGGCAGGAGGAAACTTTTTTTTTGAGCTTCGCAGCATTTTTGTTGCTTGAAGTAGAAGATTCTCTTTTGCAGCTACTCTTTTTAAAGAAATTAGCTCGTGTTGTTCAGTCAGTGCTTGAGATAAAGATGTGTTAGGTGGCGGATCAGTCAGTGTTTAAGATGAAGATGTGCTAAGTGGCGGATCAGTCAGTGCTTGAGATGAAGACGTGTCAGGTTGCGGGTCAGTCAGTGCTTGAGATGAAGACGTGCCAGGTTGCGGATCAGCTCCAATGGTATTTTCATTGTCCATGTCTGTTTCAACATAAGCTTGAAATTTGCCCGCGAGGGAGTGATGACGATGTTATACCTCTTTTTGGTTTAATGCCAAACAGGGTTTCATAAGGACTCTGGCGTATTCCTTCGTGATAAGTTGTGTTTTTTGCGAATTGGACAAACGGCAAACCTTCTGACCACTTGTTTGAATCATTGTCTTGCATCCAAGTAGTTAACATATTTTGTATGTCCTGATTGGCTCTTTCAACTGAGCCTTGTGTTTGACTGTGACAAGGCTTTCCGTGTACTATTTTAACATCTTTCCACATAGCGCATAGTTCAGATATGACTCGATTACTGAACTTTCTGCCATTATCCGAATGTAATATAACGGGAGCACCAAATGTTAAAAAAATTTGGAGGTGATATGCTACTTCTTCCGATCTCTTGCTTTTTAAAGGTCGTAACTGGACAAATTTGGTTGAATGATCTTGATATACCATTATAAACTTGTATTGGCCATCCCTGTCTATCAAGTCGACTTGACATCTAGAGTTCAATTCGGAACTGAGCATTGGTTTCACAACAATACCTTTTTTAGGCGCACTATGTTTCATTTGACATTATTTATACAAATTTAAATGCAACATATCAACTTTTGTACAAACAGATTCTTAAGCCCATATGGGCATATGGAATCCAGCTGTGGGGTTGCGCCAGTAAAAGCAACTTAGAAATAATTCAGCGATTCCAGAATAAAGTATTAAGGAGCATCGTCAATGCCCCCTGGTACAGCAGAAATGGTGACCTCCACAGGGACTTGGAAATGGACACTGTTAATCAAACCATTAACAAATTTGCTGAGAGTCATGAACAGCGACTTCTTCAACATGTCAATGTAGAGGCCATCCAGCTCCTAGACAATACAAACCAAATCAGAAGACTTAAGAGGATAAAACCTTTCGAGTTAGTGTAAATTGTGTTAGGTAGTACAAAAGCAGAGTACAGTGCTTGTTTGTGTACACGATAACATTAGTGTAGTGAATTATTAGAAAAATTAAGGGATTCTAGTGAGTAAGTCCTTAGCCTTAGGTTTTGCATCGTTAGTAAATTAGGTTAGAACAGAATTATTCATTGATCTAATAAGATCAGATTATAATGTAAAAAATGCCCTGCGGGGTGTTTATTATAAAAAAAAAAAATATCAACTTCATAAGTAATATTTTTGTATCTAACTTGCAATTCTTTAAGCATTCGTGTTCTTCCTCCATGGCCTGTTCTTATGTGAGTTTCAGAAAGTATTGTAAACAACTCATCATTAGTGACATAATACTGGATATTTCTTTCTTCTGGTTTTAATGGCACAATTAACTTTTCTTCATCACTAACTTTTAAAATGTCAAAACGTTTTAAACGTCTGTAGTCCAAAGGTGTACTACACTTACTTTTAGCAGAAATTACTTCAGTAACGATTTTAGAGTACTTTTCTTGTGAAAAATAAAAAAAATTATCTTCCAATTAAGGCATGTAACTTTTAAAAACACTTATCATGATTCACTGTAGTAGCCATTTAATACAATTTATAATTTCTAATAAGAAAATTAAATTAGGTTAGGGAGCGCTGTCAAACGATGCGTTAGACTGAAGAAAGCAAAGCTAACTGAAAAATGGGGCTGGAACCGTCTAAAAACTTGTCGCGACCTGCAGTGTCCGAGATTCACCGGACCTCATTTGTGTTTGTCGACATATACCGGTGAAAGTACGAATGTATAATAGAATTAAGAAATGTTCGGACTTTCACCAAGGCATTTGACATTTGTCGACATCCACCGGCGAATGTTGACATTTACTACTTTCGGTGTTACACGGTAACACCTACACCTATTCTAATCATATAAGTTTAGGTACCTACACCTATTCTAAACATAAAATATAAACTTCTTGAAAAAATTAAAATAAAAATCATAATTTTAATGAATTAAGTGCTCAAATAAACCACCTTGCTGTGCCAGACAATGTATAAGAAGGTTGAATGAAGCGGGACTGATCAGGAAGAGTTATTGCCATTTTCCAGAAATTTTTTTATGACTTAAATGACCAATCATTTGTTTGAAATTATTTACTTGTGGCTTTAATTTTTTTGGTCCATGGGACTATCCTATAGGAATTAATAAGAAGCTAATTTTATATTTTTAAATAATCTATTTAGTATTACATGATATTAATATTACAAATATACATTGACTAGTGAAGATATTCAAACTTTTTAGTTGAAAATAAAACTATGCTTAAATATCCCAACAGTTTTGTTCTTAGAAAAAATAAACATAATCTGTATTACAGAAAATCTATTTATAATGATTTAGTAAGAGAGAGCATATATCCACACTTTACTAAATAAGTAGAAAAGATGACAAGACTCTATCTGAGATGCTTATTCAAAATTGTTTTCTAAAACCAATCAGTATATATCTGAAAAATAAAATCATAAAATTATGAATCCGTAAATTTGCTTTCCACTTGTTCCTGTCATGAAATTTCTTCATGTTCAATTTTTTATATGGAATTGAGCTTGCCTTGCCAGTAATGTCCGTTTGTAATTCATCAATGATTTAGTACAAGTTTTAGTCAATTTTTTAAGATCCTAATTTTAGGACACTGAAATATTGACAAAAAAAAAATGTGTTTGCAACACAGCAAGTTTTAGTCACTTATTTAGGTTGTGATTATGCGAACTGAGCAGTATGATTTTGTTAGTAACCTGTCACTTTTCAGATTTTAGCAAAGAATTTGAATTTTTTAATTTAAATAGGTATCAGACAACAATGGACACAGAATTTTTATTGTTAGCAGCAGCAAATCTTATTAATATAGTAGTAGTTAGGAATTATATAAGAAAGAGAAGCCCTCATGTGCTTATTTTTATATTGAGAACTTTTAACTATGTAAAGGCAAGGTCTTTCTTTATATAGTTCAATAAGTTGAAGTACTTGATCATGAGACCAGGACATTTTTGATATTTAAAATAGCTCAAACGAAAAACTTTTACATACACAACATTCTCACCCCTCAATAAACGATATAATATATAGGTAATCTTTGAATAAATTTTGGTTATGTAGCAGAACCACTGTCACCACCATCATGAAAAATAAAAAAATGAATAACCTTAAAATAAAGTTTACCCTATATATGTTTGCCCCAAGTTGTCATTTAATTGATAGAAAATAGGACTGGTTCTATGAATATTTTCTATCAATTAACATTGAACAAAAATAGGACAAGTTTCGTCAATTTCAAAATTGACTGAAAAATTGATGATAAATAAGTATGTATCTATCATTTATTTACTTAGGATCCTAAAAAATTGACTAAGACTTGTACTAAATCATTGATAATTACAAACGGGCATAAAATAAAATAAATAAATATATAAAAATAAAGCTTACCTTGTTTATATGGGTACAATAGATATGTAATCATTTGAAAAGCCTATGGTTCTAGAGTTGATGAGTTCTAGGAATTCATCAGGTGAATTACTTCTATTAGTTATAACAACTTTATAACCCACTTTTGCTAAACCATAGAAACATCCAGGTCTTAGAGTATTGCTTGAAAATTGCCATCCTAGATGATGGTGGCAACTATTGCATTGCATAATTGTCCATGCATACCTAAAATGTTTTCATATGTATAGATAAAGGCAAGTACACACATAACGGCACCTAGTCCAATCCCAGCGACAAAAAATTGACCTAATTTTGTGAATGTTCACTTAAGACCCCCCTATGTATGTAGTATTTCTGAAATAATTTCATAAAGGAAATTTAGAACATAGATAAATGTATAAGGTGCTCTAAAAAAATGTTAATTGCGTCAAAAACAGCAGTTAAGCGAAATTTCATATTTACCCAGGGAACCATGAGAACTGCCTTGAAGGTTGTCCTTCCAACTTAAAATTTTGTGCTGCCGTCACTGTTACTGTTTCATAAACATGTCCTCCTAAAAATATAATATATGTAGTCACATATACATCCTTAAATAAAAAACTTGTTAGATAAGCTACTGTAATAAATTTCCGAGATTCTATTACCAAAGAGATTTGGTGGCCAGTAATCTCAGATAATAATGTTTGATGTTAATTTCCAAATAAAAATAAGCAATTTACTTGTTAGGTACTTCTCAAGTTTCAGCAATAATCCAAATTAAAAACTTACCTGGATTAACATAATTACTTTGAATACCATCTTTGGACATAGCAAATACTTTACTGGGATCTGTTATGTGAACCCCACAATTATTACAACACATACTTCGATCCTGAAATGAACAATTTTCAAAATTTATTGTGTAGACTTACAGAGACTAACTTTTTTCAAATTAAAATTTTCTTTTGGAGAATACGTACCAATTTCAGATATTTCAGTTCAAGTTTTAATCGCTCCAATGCCGAATTTAATGACAAAATGTGCAATCGTTCTTCATGGCTCAACTGATAATTTTGTACAAACCAATAACTAAGTTTAACTGGGTCTTCTGGAATATACTCTGAAAACGTTCAGTCAATATATTCAAACTAGTTTGTAAAATTCAACTAAAAGTGAACAGATAAATTGGAAATGTTTATCTCTACTTCAAGCAAAAATTAAATGTCATGTGAAGATTAAACCTTGTAAAATTGTAGTTTTTGGAAACTAAGATTGATCAGTGGACTTCTCAGAAATCATTATTTTTTTCAATTTAAACCTCATTGCTTTGGGATAATCTAAAATATTCTTATACTTATGTATGGTGGATTTTAAAGTACCCAGTAACACCTAGTAGCATCCTTAAATATAGTTGATAATTGGTGCACCCAAGAGAGACCATTAATTGGACCAAAACACTCTGACAATATCATAACTTTGTTGCTAAAGCATATATCTATAATTGAATGATGTACTTACCACCCACATAATGTGCAAGGCAATCAAGTATTAACTTTACATAGTAACTGGTTTCATTTTTATCATATACCCAAGATGTTAATGGATATTGGGCCAAATGGTACCTGGAAACAAATTGTGGTTAATAAATACATTTTTGTCAAATATATTTCATGTCCAGCTAGTACTGGCAACATCTCTATTGGTAAACACTGGAATGAATTTAGTTAATACAGATAAATCTATTAAATTGTTGCTAACATGTCAACTCACATGGGTGATGCAAGACTTTCAAATCTAATAAAATTGCAACTGTCAAAAAAATTAAAACCTGATAAGAAGCTAAATCAGTTAGCCAACAAAAAAGAGCACATAAAATAATGGTTTACTACATAATTAAATAAAAAATACTACAAAATAAGTACCTTCTATATTTATAATTCTTTTCTGTGTCATTATATACCATAGAATTATACAGTCTCTTTTGCTTCAGGCTCAATAGCTGTGTATCACAAAGTGGAGTCAATACTTCAGGCTCTGCTAATATCTGTACAGTCACATGTTTCAATCTACCAGTTAAATTTCTTATTTCAGCTTTGGGAACGAGTTTGCATCTCTGCCTTCCTCTTGCTTTGATGTTAAGAACATTATTTCTCTGTTGTGTTTCAAATACCTCCATAGTTACCCCATAATTGTAAATGCCATTAAAAGTAGCACTATTAAACATATAAAACAGCATAAGTTTAATTCAACATATTATTACAGTTCATAGAAACTCCTGAACAGAGAACTACTTACTTAGCACAGAGTAAAACAAATACATTGTTCTTCTCTAGAAATTCTTTTAAAATAGACGTTTCCATATACATATTTATAACTAAGGGTAATGTAAAACCTGGAAATACCATGGTTGTTGTATATATTGCAAGTATACTAATTATATGTCCATCATCATAAAGAGTGTAGCCCCTAACATTATCTAATTTTCCCAGATACTAAAAAAGGTACACACATATTTTGTTTCAATGCACAAATCTCTTTTTTTTATAATAATACCTTGTGCGTTGTAGGTAGATCTGTATCAAAATCACCTTCCCTGGAGGTTGTGGGGTATTCATCTTCTACAAAGTTTAAATAAATATGAATGATTTGCCGTTAAAAATAAAACGTTAAATTATAAAATTGAATATCATCTCTGCATTTCAATAGGACTACTTATAAAACCTCAATATTGTTTTTGTACCACAAGGAACATACAGAAGATATAATAAATTGAGCATATGAAAGTATACTAAGACCTAAAAGGTCCCTAAGAAATTAACCTGAGATATGCGTTTCATCTTCCGAATTAGACGTAACATGTCCATTCTCTATTTCAGCAGAAGGTAGATCATCACTCTCATCATCATCATCATTGGCTTGTATCCAGCCTTGTTGCTCTGGATTTGACATTATAAAAAATAGTTTTAGTTATAAACACACACTAAATTGGTTTCTCCATTTTACCATTTATGATAGACTTGTATTTGTAAATAAACTAAAACCAAAACAGGATATTCGATAATTTCGATATTGTCAACTTGTCAATGTCAAATGTCAATTGTTTCCATGCCTGAAAACAGATAAAAGTACAGCAGTACACTCCCTATATATGCTCCCTATCGTTGACGGATATAACTATCGTATGACGTTTATCCACTCTAAAATACAAAAACCATGAGCTTCTACTCAATACGAAATAAGTTTTATTCCCAAACAAGATAAACAAATCGCAAAACTGCCAACAAACCAATACTAAGTTGTCAGTTGTCAGACTTTCTGTCATAAAATGATGCTGTCCTCTGTCCTGTCAGTCGTCAGTGTCACGTTAACATAATATTGTATTTGCTTTTTGTTTATGATGCTCTAGTATTAACTATTATACTCCTTTTTTTGAATTATCTTCAATGTTAAATTAAAATACCTTAATTATTAAATGAAAACATCATATAGAAGACAATATTGGACGTAATAAATAAATAATTTAACTGAAATAAATGAAGGAATGATAAAAATGTCTATAAGAGGTTCACCTTACCCAAATTCTTACAATAATCAAGAGTTTGAATTTGACGACGAAAAATATGATAACGATGATGATAAAGAGCAAGATGAACATCATGACGAGAGTAATGAAGATACAGAAGATGCTAGTGAAACAGATACAGGTTGGACAAAAGATTATACAACAATTTTAAATTGAATTACTTATATAAATACGAAATTTTAGGCAGACAAGAAGAACCTTTGGAAATCAAGGAACAAATGTACCAAGATAAACTCTCAAATTTAAAGAAAAAACTACAACAGCTTAAAGATGGTAATCATCACGAATATAATAGGAAAGTACGAAAGTTAGAATACCAATATAAAGAACGACTACGATTAAATGTACTTTATAGAGATTATCTAATTGATTGTGTTGACAGAGAATACATTCAGGAGAAAAAAGCAGCAGTTCGAGAATTTGAGGAGAAAAAAATTGATCTAAAAGAAAATTTAATATCTGATTTGGAAGACAAGAAAAAAACTGTGGAGGCAGAAAGATACTCCATGGAACTTACAGGTGACTGTATGGAAGTAAGTACATCTTTTTCACAATACAAATGATAAAGTTTGAATGTTGCAATCAAAACTAATTGTATAACTATTTTCAATGTATTAGGTCAAACCTGTAATGACAAGGAAATTACGCAGGAGGCCTAATGATCCACTACCTCTTCCTGAAAAACGAAGAAAGCCACCAACAGCTCAGATAACCTATTTACTAGAAGAAAAAGATGTGGAAAATGACTTAAGGCTCATAAATAAAGGAAAAATTTCCACACCTGTGAGAAAACATAGTGAAAATTCATGTTCATCTTCTAGTCCAGGACATATCCAGGTATATTTCAAAAAAATGTTTGTTAATATATCAAACCATCACTGTAAAATTCAAGTTTGTATGGTGGAATTCATATTCAGATCCCAGTTCAGATGTGTGTTGGTGTATTTTGATAATTTTGTAAAAAAAAACAGGGTCACCTTTAAGAAGAACACTGAAATATAAATTGTTTTATCTGTCATTAATTGTGGTCTTCATTGTTACTGTTCTTAAACTATTACTGCTTCTATGTTCTAATAGTTTACATTGATTGATCTAGTAAAATTTATGTTCAAGTTGCAGTTGTTAGAGAGACACTTATGTTTGTAGGGGCACCTGTGAAGTATGTACTTGTTATCCACTATTCTATGAGGAAAATATTGTTTTTCAGTTGGATGTAGCCAAGGTATAGTGAAAATATTTTTTTATTGCTTTAACCTGATCTGTGGGATGAATATTCATTTCATACAGTCACTCCTTTGATGTTTCACTCAATATTGTTTGGGAAATCTGAGTTCTCTAGAATGATAAAATGTATTGTTCGTTATAATCACATTTTCTTTATTTTTTTAGGAGATTGTTGTGCTATCTTAAAACTATTTCTATAATAGATCTTAGTTGATCTTTGCATGGTAATCTTCAGCTTGTTTTTTAACAATAATAGTCATGTCAATACCTTCAACAAATGTGATAACTTTCTATTTTTAACATATCAAGCCAAAAATTTACAAAAAAGTGCAATATTTTTCTATTTCACATTTTACAAAATATTTCCCACAATACTACTATTTGTTGGGAATTTGATCATAACATATGATTGAAGATTTTGCAACATTGCCAGCTATTCTCCCATATGAAAAGCATTGCGATATCTCTCTAAGGCCACCATCTGGATGTGAATTCCACTAAACACTGTGGGCCGAAATAAAGGAGTACATTTTTTAATTGAAATTTTTTTTTGTCTTTTGGGCGATTTAATTTCTTTTTGCAGGGCTAATAACCTAACATGTCCTTAACATGACTGTGAATTTTGAAGCAAAAATAATGTACAGGGTCGGACTTATAAAAAAAAATTATATAACACTGCATTTGAGCTCGTTGCAAATGAAAACCGTCTTAGCTAAAATTATACTAATATGCTATTTCGGTAGATAAACTATCCAGAACACTTCAGTAAAAAGGAAATTTTCCGAAATTACCGGACTCGCGAAATACCATTTTTTTTATTAAATAACATTTTAACAAATAACACATTTATGAAAACGGTTTAGTAACTTTAAAACTTAGAGTAAATTAGTATGAATATGGCCACCTAACAGCCCAGAATTAAATCCGGTTGATTATTCAATTTGGGGAATTTTCGAACAAAATTTGTATGAGGGACAACAATTTGAAACAATCGAGCAGCTCAAAGAAGGATGCAGTTTTTTGGAACAATTTTGAACCAGGTGCAATAAATGGGGGTATCAATTTATGGCACAGACGACTTCAAGAAGTGGTGGCCACATTCATAATATTTTACTCTAAGTTTTAAAGTTACTAAACTGGATAGTTTATCTACCGAAAATGCATATGAGTACAATTTTAGCTAAAACATTTTAATTTGCAACTAGCTCAAATGCACTGTTATATAATTTTTTTTATATGTCCGACCCTGTACATTATTTTTGCTTCCAAATTTACAGTCATGTTGAGGACATGTTAGGTTATTAGCCCCGCAAAAAGAAAATAAATCGCCCAAAAAACAAAAAAAATATTTTCAATTAAAAAAAGTACTCCTTTATTTCGGCCCACAGTGTAGATCATTTTTGATGTCCTTTTTCCAGTTTACTACTAAAAGAGTTCCTTCCACATGTGAGAAAGTTCATAGTTGATCCCAAATAATTGATCCAATTAAAACCTTTTATTTTTATTTCCATATAACTTCTTAATTTCATCAGTGAAGACTTGATTTGCTCCTGTGTTCTATTAATTGAATTGTTTGTTTCAATCAGAATGTCACAATTCAACCAACTGCAGAAGTACCTCAAATAGAAACTAGGATAGAAGATGGTAAATTATTATATGAAAAACGGTGGTATCATCGAGGGCAATCTGTATTTGTTGAAGGTAATATTTGAACCATAATCACACTAATGTATAATATGTATAAAAATGAAACCACACATTTTAAAATTTTAAGGACAAGGTTTAATAACAAATATATCAAATTGAATAACTAATACATACTGCTTCAAATATGCATTGAATGTATTAAAATTTCATTAAAGACTTTCAAACAAGTTAAGTAACCAAGCAAGAGGGACAACTGCGCGATTGAACTTTGGAGGTTTTTCTCATATCAATATGGCTCAATATAGTTTAATTTTCAATATAAATTGTTGGCTTCTATTCTTATATCCGCTTCATTGTGTAGGTATGATAATCTTCAAAAAGTTATAAACGATTTCAGAGTTGGACTAAACAGGAATCAAAGTAAATAAAATAATTAAATTCAATGGGATTTTATAAACAGAAAGGCTCTACAACACATAATTTTTTGGAACTTAATTCTTCTTACCTACTCTAACTTTAGTTTGGTGTCACTATATTCATCTTAATTTATGGTAAATGGTTCAACATTAGTACTTATACAAATATAAGAATTTTCCACCTTGATATCATGTTCCATACAATTTTCCTAACTACTGCAGAAATGTTATTCATTAGAATTTTAACCAATTCTACTACAGATGAGCATGAAGTGGGAAGAGTGTTATATGTCTGTTAACATTAGATTTAACCTAATGCCATATTATTTATTGATTTTTAAAGCACTAAAAGATCAAGTTTTTTGTATGTTTTATCAAACTATATGCCATTTCCTTGGCGAAAATAGACAATTGGCAGTTCTCTATATTGTTTAATAGCTGTTAAATATGACTCCATTAACTAATACTACAAGATATGTCTGCCTAATCATTAATAGTGATTCCTCTTCATACATTTGATATATTTTTCCGCTTAATAAATCCAAGTCAGTTTAAACATTTCTGAATATACCATAACCAATTTGCCTTTTTCTGTGAATGAAAGGTTTTTGTATTATATCCTTTACTGAATCTTTGTCCAAGTAGATATCTTAACTAAAGTATCATGATGTGAACATTTTCTTGCTAAGGTGTCACTACAAGATTTCTCATTATAAGCACAAGCCAATGGACACAATGGCACATTAAAAAAATCACTTTATGATAGACCAAACACTAATGTAACATATATAAACTCTTTGGAAACCTCATTGTCTGTCGGGGCATATAGCCCGAGAAATAGGTCTACTTTTTGAAAAGTAATTTTCAAATTTGTAAGGCATTATAATAATATAATACAATTATCTTGACATCTATATTGCTAAACGTATTGTTTTCTTTCTAGGTCGGGATATGCCAAAATTTCCAGCAAATATTTCTGCCATTGGCAATGATATAATATGGGTGAAAAAGTCTGATGGGGCTAAAGTAAGAATATACACTTCATATCTCGCTAGAGGTAAAATTTCAATAAAAAGAAGAGCCTCTTGAGACTAGGGACAGTAAATTATTAAATATTATATATATAAGGTTTTGCAACTCCATATGTATATAAATCCTCATATATATTTATGCTTTTCATCTAAAACATGAGAGGGATGATTTGTGGAATGCAAAATGGATATTTTTGAGATCTACAACTTTTACATTCAACCCCTTTTTGATCCCCCAAATCATCTCTCCCACTTTTCAGCAACTGCATTTAATTTCCCCAAACATATAATATCCCCCTCTACAACTTCCACCTACCGAACTTTAGATAACAATTTTTTTTTCTTCAAACAATGAGCTAATTCGCCTGGTGCAGTAAGGAGAGATGAAAATGTAAGGAATGAAAGTAGTAAAATATAAACAATTATTTCATCAAGTCTTTTATTCTACCTAAACAATTTATCTTTATAGACAACTTCTTCACTGTAACATCCCAAAAATCAGCAGATAGACATCGTGGCTGGGGATTGTATTGTCGCCTTAAACGCACTTGGAGACCATGGTTAGGTACCAGCTTGGGTACCAGTGCAGGGCTATAAAGACAACGAACTGGCGGATGTAACGACCAGACAAGGGTCGCAAAGTCGACAATAGATATGACCACGTGGAAGTAGGTGGAATTCATGGAGAAGTTTTAAAACTTATGGAAGGAGCTGCAACAACGTTTGTGCGCAGCCTGTAGTGCATAGCGCTTCACAGCAACTAAGAAACTTGTCATTTTTAACATTATTTAGATTTGACGTTGGTCGCTGCAATTTTTAAAATTATTTATTGTATTTGATCGACCTTTTGGCACTTCATCAATATTATTATCACAGAATTCATTATCATTTATGCCAGGTAAGTCAAAAAAGAATATGTTTCATTTAGTTTATTTGAGATTAGTTTTTCCGTTACACAAATCAGGTTCAACCAATGTAATTGACAATTATAGGCCAATTACAATAGTATGTTTATCAAAACTAATTGAAATAGCAATTAAAAAACGCATGGTAACATTCATAGATATCAATGTAAAATTTGATAGATACCAATATGGTTTCCAAGAAAATAGTGGCACCCTTAGTGCTACGGTAGATTTTATAAACTACATCTCATCCAAGCTCGATGAGAAATATTTTGTATTAACAGTGTTTGTAGACTTGCGGAAGGCTTTTGATGTAGTCAATCATAAAATACTTTTAAATAAAATAGAAAACATGGGTATCAGAGGGAATCTGCTCACATTACTTATAGGAAATAGCTGCAGTGACATTCAACAAACAAATTATGGAGTGCCTCAAGGATCGGTCTTGGGCCCTTTCTTATATACCTACATTACTTGTGAGAAGTTTGGATAAAGTGAAACTGGTCGCAAAATATTTTACTTTTGCGGATGATACTATTCTGGTCTACACAAGTACAGATTCAAGAGAACTGGAAATATTGGTGAACAATGACTTGGAGAAATACCAAGGATGGTTGATAAAAAACAAGCTGCAAATAAATTTGAAAAAACTACTTATATGCTCTTCGCTCAAAAAAATAAAAACAAATGCACATTAAAATAGGAAATGAAAGTATAAATAGAGTGGATAGTAGGTACAAAATATTTAGGTTTAATAGTGGATGAGAACATAAACTGGAGTAAGCATGTTCAACTTATAGAAAAAAAAGTCGTAGCAATGATTGGTGCACTATACCGATGTAGGGATTACCTGTACAATTCGACATTGGAACTAATCTATAATGCTTATTTCTTACCAATCTTCAGTTATCTAATTCCTGTCTGGGGCACTTGTGGGTTAACATTAATGAATAAAACACAACGAATTCAAAATAAGGTTGTGAAGGTTTTATTTAACTACAGTTACAGAACATCAACAGTTATAGTTTTCAAAGAAACTGGTCTTCTTCAAATAGCAGAAATATTAAAGATTGAACAAAGCAAATTCCTATACAAAGTGATAAATAATAATTTCAAATGTAATACGCAATTAGAGATGGTGAACAATGTACATGCTCGTAAGAACAAACATAGCTTTAAATAGCCCACTGAACAGAAGTATACAGACATTTAACAGTTTGCCAGAGTCTATTAGGGATAGTCTAAATATTAACCAATTCAAATATAAATTAAGAATGTATTTTCAAGAGGAGTTTGGGAATTGAACTCATAGGAATAATGTTTGATTCACGTTAAATTTGTTAGATTTTAGTATATAAATTGTAGATAATTTGTTCCGTGACCGGCACTGTGTTTGCCGATTTGGAAATGAGTCACTTGTTCAAATAATGCTCTTTGTAAATCAAGAAATGTAAATTTGTAATTATGTATTATATTATTTGAATAAAGTTCTTGAAAAAAAAATATAATTATTGAAATATTAATTTCCATTTTTATTTTATTTTTTAGGTAAGAATGAATCTTATCGAGTAATGTAAAGTGTGTAAATTCGAATAATTAGGGTGGACATATCCCTGTCTTTTCATGTATTTGATTTATTTTCTAGTGACTGAAAAATTTTAAATAAATAATATTTCCTCGCAAAAGTTTTTTTTTTCCTGCTATCACTCCCTATAATTTATTATACAGGCTGTTTCATGACGAGCTTACACTATCTAAAACAACCAAATTGTGTTGCTTAATATTCTCTTTACTGTGCGGCGGCTGGGTCCGGGTCGATATTTATATCTTGTAGCAAATGAAACACATGTTCTAGTATCAACTTTTGTCACATTCACCATGTATTAAGAGTAAATTAAGATAATCTCCATTGTTTAATTCCATACCAGACATTTCTATCACTGTACGATGTGATTGACTTCAAAAATAATGACAATTAATAAACGGTTAAAATTGGATAGATATAGGGAAGTGACCATAAACTCCCATTTCATTTTCGACTTAGAATTAAGTGAAAGAATGAAAATATGGTTGTTGCAGGTTGTTGCCTTGCTTTTAATTGCTTAGGTATTTTATTTCGTGTACATATGTACGTAGGCAACACTTATTACATTAATGTCAGATATTTTTTAGATTTCGCTATTTCTCATTAAATTATCATTACGGAAAATACTGTTGGATGCAGGTGTAGGCCAAGACTCACCGAACACACACTCTCTTATTGACGATAACTCCGGACACTCGCATAAGACATGCCTGACAGTTTCATCTTCCTGTTCAAAGGAGATGTCTCCTAGTGACCTGACCACCTTCCTGAGAAGGACAGGATGGACAATGACCTAGGAGGACAACTCCTCGGGAGGATGTACAATGGGTCACATGTGGCCTAAGTGCTGTGAGCCTACACACTCACCCTCCCCACT
This sequence comes from Galerucella calmariensis, assembly GCA_910591675.1. Classification (NCBI taxonomy): domain Eukaryota; kingdom Metazoa; phylum Arthropoda; class Insecta; order Coleoptera; family Chrysomelidae; genus Galerucella; species Galerucella calmariensis. The sequence goes on along the minus strand of CAJUYG010000273.1, from coordinate 152,169 downwards.
CTACAGATACAGATACTGTTGGATGCTAGAAAATCAACTGAAATATTTTATTCTACAGTTTATATTAAAATAACAACTAGCTCTCTTTTATCTATAAATAAAATTGGTCGTGCGCCAACGTTATTTTCCGCTTAAGAGCGCCAAAGTTACCTTCCGCTTAAGAGCGCTAATAATGTCAAATTATGACAGATCGCGGAAACATCAACTTTGCAGTTGCTTTTCAAGGCACAAAAGACGACTTTCGATAGTGGTCGTAGAAAAAATAAATATTAAGAACCACGTGTTGTGTAAAGAACACTTGTTTAACATCAGGGCGTCTGTCATATGACGTCACGTAGACTTATTTTGTAATTATTACTCCGCACTAAAGAGGTTAGATAAAATCCGCCCAACGTGATGATCATAACTAGTGCATGTGGGTAGATATATTTATAAATAACATGAACTTTAAAAACTGGTGAATGAACTCATATTATTATTATCTGTCATTCTCCCTGAAAGTGCAACAAAATGATAACTTTTGTAGATTATTTAGTCTAGGATTAATAGACGCTGTCTGTGACAGTTATATAATATAAATATGTTGGAGATTGCGTCAGAAATAATAAGAAATATCTTAATCTTATGTGTCAACATTTACTTTACCCACTTGTAAATTAGGACAAAAAATATTTGATAATAATATGATCGATAATTGTTGTTATCAAATTTACTAAAATTAAGAATCCGTTTTTAACCGGAAACTGAGGTTAACATTTCAATAAAAAGTAATATTTCTTTTCGAAATACATACCTCAAAATAGTAAAAGGATTCACCACCTTATTTATCTAAACTGGGTGCATACTATTTTTTTTGCCCCCGAGGTAGGGTGGAAGCTAATGCCTTTCTCACAGCGGGCACTGAGTTCGTGTGGGACTTTCACCGCACTAAACCACCCTCCTTATCGATGTGGAAAAAAGGAAACACTGAAAAAAGACAGTTGTCTCGTTCGTCAGGTCTCCTTCTGCTTCTTTCAGTTATCCTGTATGGCTTGTTTATAAGCCCTATCCTCTGTTTCCTTATCCTTAATGTCGGTAATAAAACGCGTCATGTGTTCCCAGTACCTACGTTTTGTTCTCCAGCATTTTTGGGATGATATTCACAGTTGTTGGTAGATCACCATGAGAACAACACCAACCGCAGCAATAGAACTAATTACTGGTCTGATCCCTCTGGACCTGTACGTCAAGGAGGTTGCGCACGGCTTGTGTAAACCCCGAAGTAGGAGTGGACCAATTGAGGTTAAGCCTATGGCAGGAAACGCTCACTGCGCCACCTCTGTTGCAGGCAGCCAACGATGCAATTGAACCCAGGTTTTTGTTTAACAAACCCTACAAAATTCAAATAAAACAGAACACAGAGCCAGATGCTGCAAATGCAATACGCATATTATACAGATGGTTCAAAAATGAAAGAAGGCTCAGGATGTGGAGTTTACTCGAGAGCGCTAAGCCTAAAGATTAAGTGGGGAATGGAAACAATGCCAGCGTGGTTCAAACAGAACTGGCTGGTATCTCAATTGCCACAAAATAACTAACCAGAAGAGGAATTTCTGACAAAAACATAACAATCTGCACTGATAGTAGACAAGCCCTATTAGCCTTGAACAGACGTGTTATATCGAGGCTAGTACTAGAGTGCCACCAAGATCTAGTTGACGCCTCGGCAGATACAATATTATCCTGAGGTGGGTTAAAGGGCACGACAGGAGTAAAGGAAATCGCATTGCTGATTCTTTAGCCAGGGAAGCCGCTGGACTAAAAATTCTAGGACCCAGTGACACCTACGGCCTAACGACTTCGACAATTGCGGAACTAGCCAAACGTTACACCCATGCTCAATCCCTTAAGAGATGGGATGGAATCAAATGATGCAGTCTTGACAGGATCACCCTGGGCGACCCTGGGAAGCTGACGCTGAAGAAATATTTGGCGATGACCAGGAAAAACCTACGTTTAACAGTAGGATTTCTGACTGGTCACTGTCAACTAAGGAAACACCTCCATACTATGGGGCTAGTGGACACACCACTATGCAGGACGTGTGAACAGGAAGATGAAACTGTCAGGCATGTCTTATGCGAGTGTCCGGGAGTTATCGTCAATAAGAGAGTGTGTGTTCGGTGAGTCTTGGCCTACACCTGCCGATATAAAGGAGATGTCTCCTAGTGACCTGTCCACCTTCCTGAGAAGGATGGATGACCCAAGAGGACATCTCCTCGGGAGGATGTACAATGGGTCACATGTGGCCTAAGTGCTGTGAGCCTACACACTCACCTTCCCTACTCTACAGATACCGATACAGATATAGAAATCACCTGTATCCCGGATCATTTTTCGTCGTTGACTTTCCCATCGGATACACTTGTATAATACGTGTTCGGGGGCGTCCCTTTCCTTACATATCCGGCATAGGTCGTCTGGTGTCTTTTTTATTCTATGCGTAAAGCTGCCGAAAGATCCATGTCCTGTTAGAAATTGTGTGAGGAAATAGGATGTTGTTCTGTGCTCACACTCCATCCACTGTCTTATGTTAGTTATCAGACTTCTAGTCCACGTAGCATTTTTAGTGCGTTTTTCCCACCTCTCCTGCCATCTCTTAAGCGTCCTCTCTTTGGCCATCCTTCTATTACCCTCAAATCTTCCACCTATTTGGTATAAAAAGCATCTTTCCGATACCATGATGTCCGCGGGCGGAAAACTCGAGATAACTTGCGCGGCCTTAGCAGAGACCGTCCTGTATGCTGATATTGCCATAAGCAGACTCTTTCTTTGCATCGATATCAAGATGTTGCAGTTCCGCTTTGTTTTTATTGTCTCCCTCCAGACCGATGCCGCGTATAATATAATGCTGTGTATTGCCTGGCATAATACTTTTCTTTTGCAGAAACTGGGACCTGCTACATTGAGCATAATCCTCTGTAGTTGTGCCCCTTTTTTCGCTGCCTTGTCCGCAATGTGCTTTACATGTAGTGAGAAATTTAGGTTCCGGTTGAAAATAACTCCCAGGTATTTCATGTTCTTGGTAGCCTCAATCGTTTGTCCCTCTACCGTTATGTTGAAAGACCCTATGCTTCTTGGGGGTGCATACTATTTGCAGTGAAAATTTAAGGTCCACATAAGGTTACGGTAAAAAAATAATTAAAATGGAGAATTGCTGTCTAAGCATATGTACATTGTAGAAAGTGGCTATGAATGGTTCCAGTCCCAGAAGAAGCAGTCAACACCTTCAAAAACTCCATGTTGAATGTACAGACAAAGTCAAATGAAACGCACAACTAGACTAGGCTGCGACTGCATTATTTAAACATCTGCTATCCCCATCAAACAGATCTCCGTTTTTTAGGTTACAATTGAAGTATTTCAAATTCATTTTAGCGAAGGCTTACTATAAATTATGAATGAACCATGAATCATTGAATTTTTATGAATTTTGGTGTTTGTCTTGTACGTATCATTTGACTTTTACTGTACCAGCAAGCGAGTGGTATAACTGCATCCAGAATTGGTTTCAAAAGGGAACAGAAAAATGCATTTCTCTTCGTGGAGAATATTTTGAAAACAATAAGTAGTACCTAAGTATTTAAAAGATAACTACTGCTTTATTTATAAGACAACCCTCTGGTATCTACGTTCATTCCAAAAACTTTTCAAATGCTCTTTGTATGTACGGTGTACAAAACACAAAAAATAATTTTACTGATCTACAAATTATTGTAATTACCATCTTTATCGCGAATAAAACCGGTTTTTCTTGTAAATACCAGCAATTTTCGATTTTTGAAATAAAAAAAAACCGATTTTAAATTATTTTTTAGCAAAATAACACCAGTAGAAAATTACTTAGAGCTGTATTTTTTTATGTAAATTACACAAGAAATAGGCTCATCATATTCCAAAAAATAAACACGCAGTCATCAATAGCATCAACAGCATTTCTCGTGTTTTTCTTACCAAGATAATTACATTGAGGACTTAACAATATATATATGGAAATAATTGCATTTACTCATGGCAAATTCCACACTAAAAATTTTTTGCATAGTCGCGCGGCTAAACAGGGGGCATTAAAAAGGTAGTTCTTCCTTGGGAATGACAAATACCCTATTCTTTTTGTTTTTAGTATGCCTGAAAGTAACCAAAACTCTGGTAGTGGTGCTTTCAAAATCATCTACAGTCAAAACTTAATAAGTTCTTCATGTGTACAGGGTTATTCATTATAAATTACCCACCTCTCTCTCAGCTGAATTTTCTTAATCTGCTTTCAAAAGTTCAGTAGCGTGCAAATTTAAGGGACACAAAAAATAATAGTTTTTTGTTAATGGGATGCGCTGTATATTTTCACATTTTTGGAATAGTCTTTTTTTTATTCCAAAAATATATAATATGTTACCACTACTTTGCACCGTTTTTGAAAATCTTAGTTTTAGTAGTTTCCTACTGTAAACATCAAAAAGATAACATTATGAAAGCACCTAAGCTCCTAAGCTATGAAAATGACAACTAATAATGTTTGATGATTGACATTTTTCTGATAAAGTAATTAAAATGGTTTACAGTAAGGTGAAAGATATTAATAATAATAATAATAACTCCAAGAATTCCTCATTACCAAAGCTCAAACATCTGAATTGCATGAGATGGTCGCAAAAGCAGATAAAAACTATTCCCCCCTAAATCTTGTAAGCCCTGATATGAAACTTGAAATCATTACAGACTCTGACAAACAGATGGAGTGGGCCCAGAAAGCGCTTCATGGTCGACATCATCACGACCTCATCAACTATCGACAAAGAAGTATCAAATAAGTGGTTATCTGATGGAACATTATTTCCAGAAACAGAAGGATTTATGATGGCAATTCAAGACTAAGTAATTAATACAAACAATTACAAGAAATTTGTCATAAGAGATCCAAACATCGCTTCGGACAAGTGCAGAAGGTGTCAATAAACAACAGGGACGATACAACACATTACGTCGGGATGTTCAGCCTTAGCTAACATTGATTACCTACGCAGGCACAATCAACTTTGCAGCATCATCCATCAGAAGTTAGCCAACAAATTTGGATTAGTTAACACCTACACCCCATATTACTAGTACCATCCGCATTCGGTGCTAGAGAATGCTGATTTTAGTATACTACGACAGGTCAATTATTATCAGTAGTAATACCCCTAGGGTCTTGATAATACCGAGATAATTTTGTCATAGAGAATGCTGAAAGCGTGTTGCTTGATAATAGCCCAAGGCCGTTTAATTAATTTTTAATAAAAAATAAACACCAAACTGAAAACACCACAGGTAGGATATTTTCGCTGTAATACAGCGGTGATTGGATGAAATTTGACACATGACTTGAAATTAAGTAATTTGATTGGTTACTATATTCAGTAAAAAATTATCACCGATAGACGGGTGACGAATAACCGGCCTGATATTGTAGTTGTGGATAAAAAACCAACTCGGTTCTTCTGGTGGATGTTGCTGTACCCAATAATAACCCAATAATAACAATATTCTAGACAGATACAACGAAAAAATTGCAAAATACACCGATCTTGCAATTGAGGTAGGACATAGATGTGGCATGCAGAGAAAATAGAGGTGGTGCCGAACATTGTTTCATCTACGGGACTAATTCCCAAAACTCTACAAGACAGCCTTACCAAACTGGGTCTTTACAAAAATACATACATCGATCTGCAGAAGGCTGTCATTTTAAATACATGTCACACTGTCCGTAAATTTCTAAATATTTGACTCCTGAGCTGTGTGACTCTGTTTTGTATAGGTATATATCTTGACTTTTTCTTTCTTACTGTGAACCATTTTAATTACTTTATCAGAAAAATGTCAATTATCAAACATATTAGTTGTGATTTCCATATAGCTTACTTTAATAAATTATCTTTTTCGTATTTACATTGTAATTACTAAAACTAAGATTTTCAACATTTCATAACTCAAAAACGGTACAAGGTAGGGGTAACATAATATATTTTTTTGAAATCAGAAAAAAAAGACCATTCCAAAAATTTGAAACTATACAGGTATCCCGTTTAAAAAAAACTATTATTTTTTGTATCCCCTTGAATTTGCACGCTACTGATTTTTTTATAGAATATTAAGAGAATTCAGCTGTAACAAAACAACTTTAATATGAGACTTTTTTTCTAAAAGTAATAAATAATGAATAACCCTGTACAAGCGCCAAAAATACCACACATTAATTCAACCTTTTCAAGCAACCATTTATGATCATCTGCCTTCAACAAAAACTTAGTTACTTCTAAAAAACTGTCAGTTATTATATCCGCTATAAAAAGTTTTTGATTATTCTAAACACACTGTATAAAAATCGGAGAAAAAATTATGTTTCACACGGCAGAGATTCAGATTTACTGCCCTGGCTTCGCCTCCGCAATGAAATGCAAGCCGTAGCAGTAAATCTGTTACTTCTCTGCCCAGTAAAACAAATAATTATTTCCTTCATACTGGGAAGTATGAGTTTCCTTCCTGATATGAGGAAAATCTAATTTTCATTGCCGATTTCTAACAAATTTCTTCAAGTTGCAGTTTCATTTAACACCCGGTGTTTTAAGTAATAAGATTTTCATAAACACGTAGGTCATTGAAAGTAAGCTTTCACTAGAAAGCTTTGACACATTTAAATTTAAGCCTATTATCTAACCATTTCTTTTCATACTAGAATAGAAGCCATTTAAAGTCACATCCGGATACTACCTCAATACAGTAAATCTTCCCATGTAATGGATTTATTTTATACCTAATATACAGAACGAATATCAAATTATCTTATTGGTATTCAGTAGTATATTTAAATTATTGAAATGAATTAGAATATTTGAGTCTATACTCACTGCAGAAGTAGTACCTTCAGTAGGTAAGTAAATAGTGCGTTATAGAGAATAACTTTGTAGCAGCCGAAAGCAACTCTGTAGAGGGTATTTATATTTAAACACCATCAGACTTTTAGACAGTGGAATTGGTTGTTAAAAAAATACTGTTCATATTTCATTGCTATTTTTGTTACCTACTTGTTGATATCTAAAGTTTGAGTTACTTTTTCCTCAAAAGTAAAAGTGTTGTATATTCTTCATACCTTCATCACCTATCAGTGTCATAAATTGAGCACATTTTGTACTTTCTTCTTTCTTTATTAATTCTGTTGCTTTTAGGTACATTTCAAATTTCTGTTTTACAAGTTTTCTTCAAGAAATTTGATTTATCGTATTTGTTTTAGATACAGCACTTTACTTTTTGGAACTTTAGTTCTTTACGTCAGGTTATGTTTGAGCGACCAGGGGTCGCGACTCAAAAGATCTGACCGTTACGCGTTACGTTACGCTACGTTATGTTACGTTGCTTCGTTATGTGCCTTGCTTGCGTGCCTCTCTCGCCCGCGTGGAATGCGAGCATTCTACCACTGAACCACCGATGCTATATTAAAATTCTATGCAATGCTGGTATTCGCAGTGCTGGTGATCTACTTGAATTTGTTCGGATAAACTTTTACTATTATTTCCATAATTTTTTTTACGCGATTAAGGGGTCTAGCACATTTACTTTTCGAAATACAGGGTGTTGAAATTTTGAAAACTTGAATGTTTTAATTCGATAACTTTAAAATGGATGGATAAATTGATTTGACATTTGGCAGGTTGTTTTTAAATGTAAAAGGGCATATTTTGAAAGAAATAGTAGATTGTGCAACTAGTGTGGATATGGACAATCCACACGAGTCGAACAGTATATTTTTTCTACGACCCACTAAAGAAAAAATCTAGAAAATAAAAATTTCTATAAACTGTAATATATAACTTCAAATTAAAAATTTAACAATTCAATTTTATGTTTCCACTAATTTTTTGTGGTAAACGTACAGTTCTTGAATGTCCAATTAGTATAATGCTACGGTTTCCCTTTTTAAATATACGATGCTGTTATAAGTAGATGCTGCCAGTCGGACTCCCTTATGAAGGGTACCTTACCATTATCTATAATAATGAATATTCTGCTAAATATTTCAAACGTCTACCTGTTGTCGTTATCAATATCAAGCAGAATAATTATTTGAAAATAAAATTAACAATACAAAAAAACTTCTTCACGGGGAATCGAACCCGGGTCTACCGCGTGAGAGTCTGGTTTGCTTACTACTCGCCCACCGAGGCATATGCAAATTGTTTATCTATAACGTCAAATGTATCACATAATTTTTGCTTATTAGTAAGAACTACAGTTCCTACCGTGTGTCCCGCGACACGTTCTACCTTTTATTTTATTTCCGTTCAATTCTTTTTTATTTTAAAATATTTTTTAAACGTTTTTTACTGACTGCGTCATGTTGATATCTAAAGTTTGAGTTAAATTTTCCTCAAAAGTAAAAGTGTTGTATATTCTTACACCTTTCAAACTTTACATATCAACACTAATATGACATGTTTTTTCAAACCAATATCTATTTTGAATAGATGAGGCTTTTACTTGATGTAGATCCAAACTAAATGATGGAATAAAACAACTTAATTTGTTAAAATCTACATTATATTAAGCTCGTTTGAGAAAGCTACTGTGTTAGGGAAACGATAATGTAGATTTTAACAAATTAAATTGTTTTATTTCATCATTCAATATTTATTTAGAACAACTTTTTAGAAATAGTGCTTTTTTCGCGAACGTAATTTATCATGTGATTGATACGTTGTTACTTTTCTTATTTAACAGAAAATACATTATCTTAATAATTAGAAAATTGTATATTGATTTTCTTATTAACCTAACAACAATTGAAGCAACCCGATCCGATGGAAGGTCACCTTGTACATTAAAAGAAAAATGAAAATGATTTATAATCCGATTTATCACATGAACAGCAAACTGACCTTTCCTTTTTAAATATTCGTGATGTTAGATACAATGATGTTAGTATTGCATGACAGCAGAGTTCAAATCCATGTAGTACTTTTATTGATAAGTGAAAATTGCCATCCTAAATAATTAAGCAGCATTATTCTGACTTCCGATATAATGTTTACCTATAGGTATCAACGTCAACCTTAATTCATTCAATCTGACGCTGGAACTTTTATTAGCACACTTTTTTCTTCTATTCATAATTTTCGGACTTAATAAGATATTTAGCAAGACCATTCAGTATATAATATACATAAAAATAGACTATATATATAAAATATAAAACAACAAATACTTTCAGTTTGTTGTTGTAAATAATCTATAATGAATAAAAAAAGACTAAATTATGACATTACTTTGATATTAAGTTTGACCAAAAATTACTCTCATTTGCAATACCTATTTAAAATTACAAATTTAAAAAATTTTCCTTCTGCTCAGATCATTCTACAGCGTGTCCACGGATGGAGTATCCTATAGGTGAAAAATGTTTAAATATTAATTTAGTGAAAAATGTTATTCCCGATAAAAAGTTTTGCTTGTTCTGAAGCCCCATAAAATGAAGTAAAATTCAAGTTTCTCAAAACCAGTCTCGTTTTATGACCAGTTTTATGAAAACCTGGAGTCTGACTTTTTGAAATTTCTTCACATATTGGCTAATATCTCGGGAACCTTAAGGTTTGCAAGGGTCTAGTCTACGCCATTCGATTCAGAATTGAATTTTCTATAAAAAGAGGAATTTTGAAAATTATGAGACTTCGCGAATTAGTATAAGTTTCGGTGTGGACTTTTCAAAACCTGAAAATTCTAAAATCCATATCTAAGGTTTTTCGATGTGGAAAATTCCTCTTTTTATAGAAAATTCAATTCTAAATCGAATGGCGTAGACTAGAACCTTGCAAACCTTAAGGTTCCCGAGATATTAGCCAATATGTGAAGAAATGTCAAAAAGTCAGACTCCAGGTTTTCGTAAAGCTGGCCATAAAATGAGACGGGTTTTGAAAAACTTGAATTTTATTTCATGTTATGGGGTTTCAGAACAAGCAAAACTTTTTATCAAGAATAACATTTTTCACTAAATTAATAATTAAAAATGTTTCACCTATAGGATACTCCATCCGTGGACATGCTGTATAACTTAAGAAATTTATTCTAATGAAATTCTAATACAACTTGTTCATTTGCCTTCGTAATATGTTATGGCCGCCAACCTTTGATCAAAAATGATTCGATGTCTTGTAGAGTTTTGGGAATTAGTCCCGTAGTAGTAAATAACTAATAATAGGAAATAAATCAGTTTCCATTGGAAATTACTTCCAAATTTTAAAATGAAATTTAAATTTCAATGCACTTTCCGACCACCACCCGAGGATTTACGAACGCTACCGATGATACGAGTGACGTCATACAATTTGTTTACTTTTGTCAATATGGTCGGTATTGCATTAGGTTCTGTGTAGTTTTGTGTTTATATTGTATTTTAATTAACTATTAATTGCTTCATCCACGTAAAAATATCATGTATATGTTTGTTTGAGATCATAACGTGTTTGTGTGTGATTTTTTTATTTCTAAAAGTCAACGTAAAGTGGTCATCATGAAAACCACTAAATTTCACTCCTGTTGAATAATATTTCTGCACATTTTCAGTGGAAACTTGATGTGTGGTCGTAAGAAAATAATGTTTTTATGATTGATTCCTAGACATATTGGTACATAACCTTAAACTATTTAAGAAGAAAAATGACCAACATAGAAGTAGGTACTTAAATTAAAATGGTCCTCACAAACAAAAGCAGTAGTATTTGTCGAAATATCGTCTTTGTTTCGATGCATAGCTTGCAACCACAATGTCCTTCTCTTGAATGCATTTTTGCTTAGCTAGCGCCATCAGGTAAAGTAACAAATATTTTGTCTGGAGCTTTTATAGACGTTGATTTACCCTCTGGAACAATGCAATACTTGGAATACCAAGATTTTTTTTCGGGTTTATCCATTTTTAAAGCTTTCAGAAACAAATTAGGTCACAAAAACTCAGAGTGAGATACACGAATAAAAACGTAAACAAATCGAGTGACGTCAACGGATGGGGCAGCCATCTTTATGACGTAAAGCACGTTTTGGCGGACTTTCAAATTTTATGATTTTTAAATTCGTTTTAAAAGTAAAGTTTATATTTTTTTGAAAAAATAGGCATGCAAGGTATCAATTTCCACCAATAGCAACATGTATGCTTGTACCCTATTGAAAGAACAGTATATTTTGAAATTTTTCTTGTTGTATATGTCTAAAATATTGATGTTATTGGATACTGCAGCATCCACTAGAAGAAACGAGTTAGCTGTTTTAACAACAACTACAATAATATCAGGCCGGTTATTCGTCACCCGTCTATCGGTGATAATTGCTCTTTCGTAGCATAGTCTAAAATCTGCATTTCTATTATTATTATAAAGTTCTAGTCTACTGTGATTGTGAATGAACCTAAAGAAAATTTGACAATTTTTTGCAGTCTCACACCTCGAAATATTTTCATTGGTTGTCTAAGGCTCGTCGAAGTAGGGGACATTTTAAAAAAAGAATAATTCTTGATAACAACCTTTATTTATATAATTTTATTTAATGTAAAAAATTAATTATCTTTTGATAGACAATTTTGTATCCATTGCTAAATCTACCATAGTTTTTTTAACAATTTTCCTTATCAACTTCTTAACAACCAGTGTAAATTGGTGAAAGGTCACCTCTTGTGCATTAAAAAATGAGAATTTTCGTAATTCCGATTTTTCATATGATAGGCGAACTGACCTTTCTTTTTTAAATATTAGTTATGTTATAATATAGCAATAAAACAAGATTCCATCAGTACCCTCATAAAATTTTTAAATTATTCGCCATATTTTCAGTTACTGCGATTTATTTAAACAGCTTTATCATTATATTAAAATTCACACAATCCTTCATAAAAATATGAAATTTTACATTGAGAATGTGTTCAAGATGACTTTCTCTAGATAAATGTACGGGCAATAAAGGTAGGTGATTGAAACATTCGTAATTTTTTACATTCCACTTAACATCTGTAATCTATATCTATACCTATTTTTGACAACTGTCGATTCTAAAATGGCCAATTACAATTACTTTGTATTCATATATGCGACGAATAATAACAGAAATAATAATAGTACCCAAGGGTGTCGCCAGTCGCCAGCTGCCCCATGCTAGAGTTTTGAAAAATTAATTAAAAATATGTGGGTACTTGAATAATGCATAAAAAATAAAAAGTATGAATAAATTCATCATTTGATAACTAAAAAGTATAACGTCAGAATGTTTAATTCCTTTACAAATATTTAATAAAAAAGTGGTCGAGATATTCGCAAAAAATGTAGGTTTTGATTAAAATTTTATTATATTTATATTATGATTTGATTACTCAATTACATTTTACAATAAAATAACGGAGCAAATGTTAATTTTGTCAGATAAGATATTTAAGAAATAATTAAGAAAATTAAGATTAAAAAGGCTTTTCATACGCTAGCTCTTATTTCTGTCAATAATCGAGCGTACGAACGGTTTTATTATTTAACTTTAAAACTATAAATTTACTTGTCTAAGCCTATCTTAAACATTTCTAAAGAATGAATAAAAACCTATAATTTTTACGCATTTTAATTACTGTACCAACAATTCACATTCTGCCAATCGTTTATATATTACCTTGCCCCCCCTGGCCCGTTTGCTGACCTTGATTGTACCTAAATCAATTCTTGGGTTCTATACGACAAATACAAAATCGAATGTTGTGAAGGGTACAATCAAAATAAAAATTAAGACGAAAAGAGACACGAATAAGAGATCACGTGAATGCTACATGAAAAGTGGAAGTTGCGAGACTCCTGTCACGTAGTGCAGCTGTAAACTATTTCAAGAACAGAGCAGAAAAATGTAGGTTACAAATTGATATACACGAGCTCCATTTGTGATTTAATAGAAAGAAACCCGAAAAGCATATTATTTATTTTAATATCAAAAATATGCAATACCTATACCTATATATATATACCTATATATTATATTATTTTACTTACAATTAATGGGAAAAGTATGCTAGATTTTAAATAATGAAGAAATTTTATCAAGTTAATTACAAGTTGCACATCTTCAATATTTCTTATGGGTGAAGCTCTTGAGAAAATTATAAATAAAATCTCGTACTTAATATAAGTTCTGGTTGTATTCTGGTTGTATCTTTTTGTCACTTGGTTTAGACAGGAGTTTTTTTAAGCTAATAGATTGCGCTCCATTTAACCACTGAAAATATTTGTTTCCTACAGCCCCTATATAAAACACGCTTTTCTACACAAATTTTTATACGCAAAGCAGGCCTTTTCTTAATTCTTTTGATAACCGTTGGAAAAGTAATGCGAAAAGTACACGCTGTGGCAATTTTAAATTTAAACCAAAAGTAAGTAAACTATTTATTTTAATTTATTAATTCTAAAAAAACATTAACCTGTTAAGCATTATTTTAGGAATTATGAATCAAGATCAAAATAATGTATCTATTGAGTTGTCCAATTCGGACATTGAAAATACTGCTCCAGATATTATCGAAAAGGCTCGAGCTGCAACCGAAAATTTGTTTCCTGAGGTTTCAATACAGAATTGTTCAAATTTTACAATTAATTAAACATTCAAATGATTTTTCTATTTATTTTCATATTATAAGCTCTTTCTGTTCAAAGTTTAAATAAAATAACTACAAAAAGTCCCCTCCCCCCCTCGTATCTTTTGAACGGCTACACTTACATTAATAAAATTTGGAGGGTGAAAATAAAGTGTTGTAAACTTCTCTACGAATGGTATAAGGTGACGTGATAGTAATAGATGACGTCACAGTGCCACTCTGGCCAATAATTTTAATTAGGACCCTATGGCAAGACATAGCCATATTAATTTTGACGGATAAATTAAATATACACTTGCTATAAGAATCCATTGTTGATATTTGATTAATTAAATTTAAAAAAATAATTCCAATAATTTTGGTATTTATTTAATTTATCCGTCAAAATTAGTTTAAACCCAAACAAAATTAATATGGCTATGTAGCCAATGTCAATGCCTTTCAAAAGAGATATCACTTGCCATAAGGTCCTTTTTAAAATTATTGGCCAGAGTGACACTGTGACGTCATCTATTACTATTACGTCACCTGTTACCATTCGTAGAGAAGTTTACAACACTTTATTTTCACCCTCCAAATTTTATTAATGTAAGCGTAGCCGTTCAAAAGATACGAGGGGGGAGAGGACTTTTGAATAGTACTGTATATATTACTGTATTTCTTTCATTAATAAATGTGGTTGTAGGAAAAATATTGTGTACAACTAGTTTCTACACTATACAGTTCACAGGGGTTTAGTTTTGTCCGTAAGGCACTTTTTTAATTTTTAGTTCCTAGTATTTCTTTTAGACCCTTTTCCCTGACGACAATATACCTTCAGAGCTATCCTTTTTACACAAGGTGACGATCACTTTTTTGATTAGAAAATAACTTGTTTAATGTCAAAAAAAATAGGTCAATTAAATCAGACTTCGAGGCATTTTTATTAACGCCACAATAATTGCAATTTATTATTGATTCGACCCATTCAAATATCTTAATGATAATTGAAATTAAATTGTTATCATCGATTTGGCATAAATTTGTTGTTAATTGAAAAATACTGTAAATACTAACTCGAGATGTTTTACAAAGTCAATTAACGTTCGTTTTATCTACAGAGTGTTGTATTTTGACCTTATGCAGGCGTTATAAGATAATAATTTTTGTCCTAAGTGAACAAAAAATACGACTGTGTAATATCATCAAAAAACAAAATAAAGAACCGTGTAAAGGCGCCGGTTTGGACTTTTTTAATGTTAAACTGATACCATCGTCCTGATACTGACTCCCAACTACATGACAAAACCAATAAAGAGAAAATTGCCCTAGTGGCTGCCAAACTGGCGATAAAAAACACATGGGGACTGAATCCACGGATCGTACACTGGCTGTACACAACTGTTACCTAGAGGGGCCTTAGTTTGGTGGCCAAAAACAGATCAGAGGAAATCCGAACTGGAGCTATCAAAACTACAGAGGCTTACATATCTGTGTATAAAGGCAATGAAAGCCATTCTCAATCTTCCGCATCTTGCACCCTAGCAAAGCTAGGGTCTGAAACTATTTGGAATATTAAAAACTGTACTGTACATCTCGGTGGATTCAAAATTAACATCAGTCATACTGGAGACATGTACCAAAACAGAAACACAGCAAACACCTGCTCAAAAACGCTCGGACGCTGACTAACGAAATATTAAACCTCAGCATGTGCGCGATAAGGAGAGTGACGGAATTACTCACAGGCCCTTAGTAAACAAAGGCATAAAATCGGCATATATAGGGAGCAGCCTATCTGTGGAGTTTGGACTCGCCCTGTATAGGTTTCTTAGATATGGAAGCGGGTTTGATGGATTATGATACTAGTATACCATCACAGATGTATAGTATATAGTAGTATAGTATATAGTTACAAATTAATTTTAAATTATGCAGTTTATAGTATAAGAGGTGTTTTTCAGTAACAAGAGGTCAGACATTTTTAAATACACTGTATAACTTAACACAGCCTTATATAATTGCAATAGAGAAGTCAAGCAGAATTTAAATTTGGAATAAAATACAGGGTATCCCATTTAAAAAATAAATTAACTTTGGTGGAACACACTGTACGATTTGGACTAATTTTACAATATTATGTGCCTTTAGG
>CAJUYG010000273.1:107359-126360 GCA_910591675.1 Galerucella calmariensis | reverse complement strand
TATGGCTATCATAAATTGCTCGTTTAATAATATACTATTATTATCAGCACTCAAAAAGTTAAACATTTTATGATATTTTGCTTTACTTTTCCATTTGCTTCTGCCATTGTTTTCAAAAACTTCTTGAGCTAGAAGTAGATTAATCTTTGTTTAAAAAAACTGATGCTTTTTATGTCAAAAAATTAATTACAGTTAATAATAATAATTGTAGAAAAACAAAAATTTGCGAATAGTACCTATATAGGGTGTTGTAGTTTAATCGTCTTGTTATATTCATCTAACATTCGTACCAGTCGACGCAAGATTTTTTTATTTAGAAATAGTAATTAGCGTCATCTATTGTTAATGTCCTTCTAACACATTACGTTGGAATAAATGGGAAACAAGGCAGGTTTGTGATTAATCCTAATCAAAATATCACAATAATGAACCGTTTCAATGTATTACAAACGTTAACCCTAATGTTTGACTTAAAAAATTTGATTAGTTGATGCTTAGATTACGCGCAAGCTCTACCTATCAATCGGAAGAAATTACACCATTCAAAATAGGATGCAGACGTATCTTTCGTATTGGCGATGTGTCTTACGACTTTTTATACTGTCCTACTGTCCCCAAGAAGGGTATTATATGAACTATATATTGTCTATTACAGTAGATACGTCAAAGAATATTGATATGGAATGTACAGGGTTATTCATTATAAATTACCCACCCCCTATCATCGTTATTATTACTTTTAGAAAAAAAAATCTCATATAAAAAATTGTTTGGTTACAGCTGAATTTTCTCAATATTCTATCAAAAGTTCAGAAGCGTGCAAATTTAAGGGGATAGAAAAAATAATACTTATTTCTTTTTTAAATGTATATTTTCACATTTTTGGAATGGTCTTTTTTTTCTGATTTAAAAAATATACAATGTTACCCCTACCTTGTACCTTTTTGAGTTATGAAATGTTGTAAATCTTAGTTTTAGTAATTACTGTAAATATGAAAAAGATAATTTATTAAAGTAAGCTATGAAAATGACAACTATGTTTGATAATTGACATTTTCCATATAAATTAATTAGAATGATTCTCAGTAACAAAGAAAAAGTCAATATAAAACCGAAAACAAAGGTTTATTTAGGAGAATTTATAAATAATAACTTATATAAGATATTCGAGATGTTCACCATTATTGTAAATGCATAATTGATAACACCTTCTTATATTATTTATAATAACATTGCAGATGATTTCATTATTTTCATTGTTTGTTAATTTCAAGTTGAATCCTTTAATCACTTGTATAATATTATTATTATTAATACAATCTTCCACCTCTCTGTAAACCATTTTAATTACTTTATTAGAAAATTGTCAATTATCAAATAAGTATTAGTTGTCATTTTCATAGCTTACTTTGATAAATGATCTTTTTCATATTTACAGTAATTACTAAAACTCAGATGTTCAACATTTCATTACTCAAAAACGGTACAAGGTAGGGGCAACATATATATTTTTGAAATCAGAAAAAAAATTCCATTCCAAAAATATGAAAATATACAGGGTGTCCCATTTAAAAAAGGAATATTATGTTTTGTATCCCCTTAAATTTGCACGCTACTGAACTTTTCATAGAATATTATGAAAATTCAGCTGTAACCAAACAACTTTTATACGGGACTTTTTTTTAAGTAATAATAACGATGATAGGGGGTGCGTAGTTTATGATGAATAAGTATTCCTTTTTTTCAAAACGGAAGTATAAATGGATTTTTGTAATCGTGAGATTTCTTATAAATAAAACAACTTCTTCCTATATACCTACAGATTAAATCTATGACTAATGGTTCATTCCGGTTTCTTCTTGACCTCAGTATTTAAAAATTTGAATTTAATGCAGGAAAAAGTATTAACCATCAATAATTTATTTAGATAGTAAATATCCTTGGTAAATAAAATCATGTGAATGTTAATGACAACAGAATGATGATGGCGTGCTGTATATGCTGTTATGAAATATAAATGTTTCATGTACATTAATACAATTAATTAAGATTATTCACCCGTAATAACCAAAAATTTATAATATAACAGTTTAAAGTCCAAAATTTATCTATGAGTAATGGTGAAATTTGTGTTCAGAATGTTTTTTTGGTAAACAGCATGCTTTTTCTCAGAATGAAAGTTCAAAGTCTATTCCAAAAGTTTAATAAGTTATTTGCAGGAATATGTAAAATACTTGGAAGTGCGGAAATACTGATTCGGTATTTTTATTAACACTTTTATTATGATTTGCGTGCATTTAACGGAATTTCTCGAATTTATTTTTACGAAACGTTGGAATAATTTGATGACAATTCAATTTTATGATTCAGCAGCTTAACCTTTCAGTGGTCGCGCCTTTAATTGTAACAAATTTAGTCGCACCGTGTCTTATAGACCCAATGTAACAAAACTACCCTATCCATAAGAAACACTAAATTTACGCTGAAAGTTCTGTGCTTAGCCGACTCCCTTTTAGACATCCTGCAAGATACAGTGTTTTTGGCATCTCGTTCGCGCTCAGATTTACCGGAAAAAGTACCTATCTATATTTGTTTGTGTTTTTGATTATTGAAGTTTCGCCTGTAAAAAAAGCTGCCTACATTGCAGTGATGATTTAGCATTTTTGCAGCTCCTTTCTCTCCAGGCAAGTGCATAATAATTAAATTGTTTTTCCGTGTTATTACTCGCTGAAAAGGTGTATGCTTATTCCATATTATACCATCATTTTTTAATAATAAATTGGGTTGTAATATTTGATTCTCTCTATTTATCACTTTCTCCTTCCTGTCGTTTTCAGGATTTTTTTCTCTGACTTCTACATCGCCATTTATATCTTCGTCTATTCGAACTATTAATACTGAGGTGCTTTTAATTGTTAATTATTTATGTCTATCAATAATTATCTGTATTTTATTGTAAAATTAATTGAATTCTTTAAACACAAAAGCATACTACAAAACACGTGCACTATAACGACGTATTAGACCAACCTAAGAAAGTTATCAAAATCGAAAGATTATTTTGTTTTTTCCAAGCAATAGTAGATCAAATATACAGGGTGGCGCATTAGAAACAGTCCACCTCAAATATTGTTGGCGGGGGAGGTTTTTGCAGCAAACCCCGAGACACTTCGATTTTGTTTTCGAGGGGGGCAACTTTTGATAGTTAACTTATGGTTGTACGGAAATCCCTCTAAAAGGGGTGACTACCTCTTCGAGAATCTTTAATGGCATGGGGGGGTCGAGTGGGACATAATTTGAAAGGTATTTAACATGCTATAAAATATGCACTATAAAACATGCTAAAATTTTTGTGTTAAGTGTATAAATTAATGACAAAAACCAGCTGGAAGGAAACAAAATTTACGTGTCTCAGGGCTTGCCGCAAAAATCTCCCCCTAGAACAATATTTGAGGTGGACAGTTTCTAATGCGCCACCCTGTATATTTGATCTACTGCTATTGCTTGGAAAAAACATAATATACTTTTAATTTTGATACTTTTTTTAGGTTGGTCTAATACGTCGTTATATAGTACACGTGTTTTGTAGTTCATGTCATAAACTAATAAAGTATACTAATGACTTATTGATAAAATGTATCACTTAATTAATATCACCCATTTAATAATCAGTAAGTAGTTGAATTTTATGTTGAAATATTCATTTTTCAGAGCATAAAATGGCCCGTCTTCAGTGGCGGCTAGTAAGTACATATAGCGCTGCAGAGCTCCCAAAAAAATCTTCTAATTAACTAAAATATTTCCTTTTAATATATTTTGTAAGGCATTCTCATTGTCTTAAACTGCGAGCGCACTTCTTAAAACGTAAGTAAAGTCTACCCAGTGGAATAACGATCCTATTTCGCGAGATCGTTGATATTTTATATAGCTGGGCAGCTCTAACGTGCTCTGCGAGCCCTTTCAAACACCCGCATTTCACGCTGCACAGAGATTTTTAAAATATTCATAAGAAAAATAGCTATTTATCTTCATAATTCTATGGAATTTGTGTTGCTAGTCAACTATGGCTCAATTAGATTCGGCTTATTGGTTAAATATACAGAAAACAATGAAAAAGTGTCGAAGAATCGATATATTTTATCAAAAATTATTAGTTGTGTTAAATTTTGAATTGGCTCTTCGAGTACATAATGAGAGTGATATTAAATTTGTCTATTTCACTAGAGTAAATTGATAACTGACAAAATTTGAAGGTTTTGAACTGGCAATTTTTTGTCTTGTCGCGGCAATTTTTTGACGTTTAATATATCAAATCTATGTGAAGATTGAAGATTATGATTTTAACATGAAAAAAAGAGATGGAACTGATTATACTGAAGCTAGTGTGAAAACACTTTGGAATACGACTGCTCAAATGGTTCAGGAAAAATATTTTCTAGATTTTAACATCAAAATTGATCCATTTAAAGAAATTACCTACAAATTTGCTAGATTGGCCAGGGATGCAAAACGTAAAAAGCTTCAGGCTGAACCTGATACCAGAAAAAGAAGTTCTAACGTGTTTACCAAAGAAGAATTAATGGAAATGGTAGAAAGATATTCTGAAGATAATCCTGATGGGTTACAAAAAAAGTTTTTTCATTTATGTTCGTTCGAATTAGCATGGCGTGGAAATGAAGCTGCTAATTGTGATATTAATTACTTTAAAAAAAAAATATGATAATAAAGGTAATTTTACTGGCAGGGTAGGATATAATCCAATCTTTTCCAAAACGACACAAGGAGGATCAAAAGCTTTATCTGGCAGTAAGTGGCTGGTAAGAAATAATGCTAACAACAATTTGTGTCCCGTTCGTTTATTTTTAAAAATTATTGAAAAAAGAGAATCCAAATCCTTATCTAACAACAACAAGATTATTTTTAACAGTACATCCAAATTGGGAGAAAGGAATATGGTAAAAAAATTCACCATTGGGAATTAATACAATTTCAAAGTGGACGAAAATATCGGCAGAATCAATTGGTATAGACACAACAAAAAATAACTAATCATTCACATATGCAATCATTCATATATGCAATATCTGTATTAGCAAAAGAAGGAGTTGGTGAACAAAAAGTAATTAAGCTTACAGGCTGCCCATTCTTTGAAACCATATTTACAATTAAATGAAGAACACCATTTCCAACTTATAGAGAACCTTCGAGAAAATAAAAATAAAGAAGAGGACTCCTCAGTTTCTAACTTAAATTCATCACAGGTTATGATGCAAAACAATCCCCAAAATAATGCTACAACGTACAATTATAATAATTGTACTTTTTACATAAATAAGTAATTTTTTTTTCATAATGTTATTATTTTTTTGGCTTTGTATAATTGAAGTTTGCAGTAAATAAAACGTTTAAACATATGATTTTTTAGTTTTTCTCTCGGGAAATAGTCATGTCGAATACCACTCAATTAAAAATTTTGTAAGGTAAAATTTTTCTCTTGTATTCAAGTTTGTTGATTTTAGGTAATTTTGCTCATGACATTTAATCCAAAACCACGCGCCTGACGGCTCGTGGTTTTGTTAAGAATGTCATTCGCAAAATTGCCAAGCAACAAACTTTCATGAAAATCGAAAAATTTTGCCGACAAAATGTTCACTCTCGTGGTATTATATATGACAATTCTAATGACAAAGTGATTACAAAGTTTGCGGACCAAAAAGAACGTAGAATAGACTTACCACAATACTTTTTATTTATTTTTGATTAAATAGTTTGGAAACAGTATGAAAATTTGTCAGTAAATTGACACCTTAGCCCCCCAAATTTGTAAATTTATTATATTCAAAGACAACAATGAAAAATTTAAAAATTACATATGAGAGGAGGACTGCAAATCGAAAAATTGGTGATTTGCAGCCCAAAAGTTATTTGAAGAATAATATGTTATAGATAGTTCTCTGAAATTCGATAAAATGAATCGAAAATATTATGATTATGATATATTATGATAAGGAAGCAATTTAAAGTATTTCTAATTGTCCGTTAGTCATAAAATCGAATTGTATAATGGTTGTTAAGAATTTGATGGTGTACTTTAGTGTGTAGGTACTTAAAAAAATTATATAAGATCCAATTAATGTATACTTATTTATAATGATTTATCGGATTTTTTACTGTTCTGCTAATCTAGTCGGCGAAATGACGCAAATTTGGTTTTATCAGTCACAAAACATTGCCAAAATAAACGTGATTAAATGAAATTAATTTTGTTTGCTGCTAAAATATTACTAATATTCATAATCACTTTTATATCATTCTACCAGAAGTTATTGGTCAGTATTTTTATTTCTTTAATCAACATTTCTTTCAATCCATCTCACATTTTTTTGAAATACATTACATAATGTAAAGTATATAAATAGACAGAAAGATATAGAAATATGTAAAACGAAATGAATTTCATAGCTGAATAATCAGAGCATGTAGTGTAGAGAATATTATAATTGCTGGATTATCGTACATTCTAAAATATGTTCATTAAAAGGAATCTTCATCATAGCCAACTCAAATGGAGGCTGACACAAGGACACCTCCATACCAAAGATTACAGAGAAAAAATATAAGATGTTTCACTCGTTCGAATTTTTCGCGAAAAGCACCGATGCCGCTGGTGACTGTCTGGTGACTTGAGGTCTGTTCCTGTTCTCAGGTTCTCACAAGCATCACAAACCTTTGAATGGTACAGTACGTCGCTACGTCCTTACTTGCATTTAATTTGGCATATTATACGGGACGTCACCCGTCGAGCGCTGTTATTTTAGAACGGTGTTTATTGGTTGTTCGTGTTTTATATTTATGTTGTATAGATTTTTTAAATTTATTAATTGATTGTTGAAATGAGCAAAAAGTCATATTAATATTTTTCTCTTTAATAGCAAAGCTTAAACACTAAATATTTTGTAATATTTGCTAATACAAAATTACGGATTTATTTTTATAATAAGGATATTATATAAACAAGTACATTAAGCAAGAAAACACAAAAATTCTATTCTATAGCTAACCAAAGGGGAATTGGTCAGTTCCTTTTGAACGAATTTACTAAAGTTTCTTTTCATCATCCATGTATTCAATTTCCTTTTAAATATTATGCAAGTCTCTATACCAGAGTCCGTATATATTTTACTCTCATATGTATATTGAAAGATTTGAAAGACAATAGATTAAATTTAACACATAAACCAAACTCCAAACTTAGTATTTTACAGCATTTATAAAAAATTTTAATAAAGGTATCCTGCAGCTGCTTCTCTTTTTACTATTTTAAACTTGTCAATCCAAAAAATACGCGATATTTAAAGATCAAAATTTAAGATTTAGTGGCCCTATTATTCTGGTGGCTAATGAGTATATTTAATTTAATTTGTGATAAATATCTGCTAGATTATCAGTAAGTATCACAAAATTACTAAGATGCTGGATAAAAACTGTGAATTGATTCATTTTAAAAATTCAAGTTTATTTTTTATTTTCAAATTCATATCCCGAACATTTTTCGAAATAATTAACATTTAAAAATAAACCTTTGTGATAAAGATTCCTATTAATTTAAACATATATTTCTCTACTTACCCCTGTATAGCTTAAAATAAAATAAGCTTTTCGAACTTATCTGGTATCTACCGGTCTCGTTATTGATAGCAAAAGCGAGTCGTAAACATAATTTATGAGAGCGGCGTCCGTTTGGGACAGCAACTTGAATCAAACCGCCCTGGAGTGAAACATCTTATATTTTTATTCTGTAATCTTTGTCCATACTAAGAGTCTTCTGAATAAGTTAGACAAGGAACGTTCCTCCAGGCTGTTGAAGCTGGGTAAGAGTAATTTGAAGACAGTTACCGACCTGCTGACTAGACACTGTACCCGGAGGAAGCATCTGCACAGGATGGGCAAAGTTAGTGCAGAAAATATGAACTCAACGATGAAACACCTACTCACATACTCTGCTTCTGTGAGAACTTACAAGGACTCAGAGGGACGCACTTTGGAATGGAAAAATAACACAACCATCACAACTACTGAAGAT
Organism: Galerucella calmariensis; assembly: GCA_910591675.1. Taxonomy (NCBI): domain Eukaryota; kingdom Metazoa; phylum Arthropoda; class Insecta; order Coleoptera; family Chrysomelidae; genus Galerucella; species Galerucella calmariensis. The sequence continues at coordinate 118,277 of CAJUYG010000273.1, read as the reverse complement.
CCCTCCAGATAAACTGGTGGCCTTTATAGAAGATACGAAGCTTCTGGAATGGAAGTAGGTAGATAACATGGGTAATGGTACAAAGATTCAGTTCAAGTACCTGGGCCGTTGAGCCCAACCCAAGCGTATGAATGAATGATAACCGATCTATAACCGATAGGTGGACAACGGTCGCTGCAAACACAAGATGTCTTTCTTTAAAAGAAACCATTGTTTTCCAATATTTTCATTGCGTTGTGATTCCTTCCTGATTTAAATAATCATAGGCTGTCCTTAATAAACCTCATTTCACCAACTAGGGGCAATCGGGGCTAGTGCCCAGGGCGGCAAACTTTTAAGGGCGGCAAAATTTGGAAAGATCAAAATTATGAATTTCAGTGTTTAGATGGGGGTTTAGATGCCCTAGAGTGGTTCAAGTCTTACCTGGAAAATAGAAAACAAAAAGTCAAAATTATAAAAGATGGAAAAACAACTAAATCAGAGATAAATATAAATCACATTGGAGTACCTCAGGGCAGTATACCAGGGCCGGTATTATTTATTATCTTTATGAATGACATATTAGATCTACTTAAAAATAGTGATGATAGTACATGTAAAATAACAACTTATGCAGATGATACTAATTTGTTAGTATCAGATAAATATTATCCAAATTTAGTTGCGAAGACAAACAATCTAATGAGAGATGCTGAAAATTGGTTTTCTGGTAATAATTTAATACTAAATATTAATAAAAAAAAATGTTGTACTATTTCGTACACAACAGAGCAGAATTGATACACCTGATAAACTAAATATCTTAAATACAGACTTAAAATTTAAAAATAGCACAAAATTTCTAGGAATTCATATTGATGAACATTTACATTGGTATACACATATTGTTAATTTAGGAAAGAAACTTAACCAAATCTGCTACAGCATAAAAATAATAAGTAAGTATTTAAGTGAAAAATCGCTTAAAGTGTTTTATTTCTCTAACTTCGAAGCTACAGCTAAATTTGGAATAATTTTTTGGGGAAGTAACTATAATATATCAGAAATATTCAAAATTCAGAAACGAGTAATAAGAACAGTTTTCAACTTGAAATACCGAGATTCTTGTAGAGGTATTTTTAAGAAAAATAGACTTTTAACTATTTATGGAATCTACATTTGTGAATGTCTCATGTACCTTTTTAAAAATAAAACCAAGTTTACTTCTTGTAGAGAAGTACATCCATATTCTACACGAAAGGATAATATCATGTATCCAATGCACAAATTGGTTTTGTCTGAAAAGCATCCATCTTATGCAAGTATTCGATTTTTTAATAAACTACCTGAATCTATTAAAAACTCAATGACTTTGAATAAATTTAAAAAAGAAGTAAAAACACTACTCATTGACTTGGAACCCTACACACTAGAGTGTTACTTGAATCAATGAGTAAATTAAATTTTCTGACACTAATTTCTCTAATAATGTATATTTTGTAACTAAAGTGTATGTTATTATTTGAAATAAAGATTATATTTGATTTGATTTTCTTCAGGTGCCCAGGGGCGGCAATAAGTTTAAATCCGGCCCTGTTCACCACCATTATAAATTATTATTAGCCGATTGTCCTAATTATAAATAATATCTTCTCTATTTAGCCTCTTTAATATTATTAAGCAAACATACTAGGAGTGAATATTTAATAGAAGTTTTGACGAAAGTTAACAATAAAATTTAATCGACTACAGCTTGCACGGTGTTTTACACTGGTTGTGCGTTTGCTCTAATATGTTTAATATGAAATAATCGATATTGCTATCTCACTTGTCTAAAATATTGTAATTGGCGACTACTGTATGTAATAATAATTAATAATTTTCTAAATTCGGTTAGTACTAACAAGTCAACAATTTTTCGTGATTATCTTTTCCAATTAATTTATTGTATATGCGATAAGAAATTTTAAATTGCTTCACCACGTTAATAAAATTGCAAATTCAAATGCAGTTAAAAGGAATGTTCATGACCTTTATTGTATCTATATAATAACTTTAGATAAAAACTAAGTTGAAAGTACATTAAAATTAGGATAATTATTGTTAAAACAGCAGCTACTAACTTTATTTAGATTAGATGTAATTTTTTATTATTATTAAATATTATAAAATCAAAAAATAGGCAAAATCATGTTTAATTAGTAGACTATATATATATTTTTTTCAAATAAATTGTTTATTCACAACCATATATGTAATGCTGTCATTACTAACGTCATTGAAGGTTAGAAAGTGTCATATTACACACCTATACTTCCCGCCCTGACCGCCCGCCCTCTCTTCCCACCCTCTAAAATAATGTGATCGTTAATCTATTTTAGATGAATATTTTTTATATTTAAAACTATAACACATTGATAAATATTATAATACCTATTTCTGGAGGGGTACAATTCATTCATCAATTCATCGGAGGACATTTTTCTTGATTTATTATACGCGACTTTATCTGACATTTACTTATATTGGTGACAGTAGTTGTCAAATGTAATATTTTAGGTGTGCTCAGAACGAAACAAAGATTTACTAATTTTGATCGGGATATGATCGTTGTAAATAAAATAATAAAGTATACAAACATCGGTAGGAAGTTTCATTCCTGTCTCGAGATAATAGCTAACTTGGACGCTTCGCGTCTCGGTTAACTAACTAATCTCTCGTCAGTAATGAAACTCTTCCCACCTCGGTGTCTAATATACTAGTACAATCGTGTAGAGAATTAATAGTCTGTATTCTATATCATTAAAATATCAGATGCATCGAAAATGAACCAGATAAACGGTAAAATTTAAAAAACCCACAGAATCTGTCGGTCCGAGAAGGGGCACAGACTTTGTGTCATGTCTCCGGGCGCAGATGACCTAAGATACGCCACTGCATATAGTCTGTCGTCAACTATTCCATGAAATAAGTCTACATTATCATAATATGAAAATGACATTCGAGGGTCACACGGCAGTACCTCGTAAGTAACAAAACATGTATTGCACTTTAAAGTGTTTTAAAGTTATGTCCAAGTACTTGAATCGATATTTTAGAATATGATTTTGTTAAAAGTTTTTCGTTCTAAGCAATGTAGTGCGAGATAGGTGGCGACACACATTTTAAAGCGAAATAATTAAATAACCGAAAATCATAAAAAATTTCACTTACGAGGTACTGCCGTGTAGTGAATATGTAAAGTTCATAATGTCCTTCTAACACATTACGTTGGAAGAAATGAAAAAAAAGGCAGGTCTGTGATTAATCCCAATCAAAATATCACAATAATGAACCGTTTAAATGTATTACAAACGTTAACCCTATAATCTTGGACATAAAAAATTTGATTAGTTGATGTTTAGATTAATAGCAAGCGCGACCTATCAATCGAGAGAAATTACAGCATTCAAAATAGGATGCAGACGTACCTTTTGTATCGGCAATGTATCTTACGTGTTTTTCTACTGTCCCCTTTGTTGTTTACGGTCAATTATTATTTAAAAAAGTGAATATTAATCTTATTGTTATATATATAAATACCACGATGCGCTAACTTCTCTCTATCCAATCGATGCTGGAGTTCCACAAGGCAGCGTACTCGGTCCGGTCTTGTATCTTGTGTTTACAGCAGATTTACCTACACAAAATAATATTGTTACCGCAACGTATGCTGATGATACGGCACTGTTATCCTCTCACCAAGATCCAAACATGGCATCTACATTACTTCAAACCAATCTTAACAAAATCCATAGATGGTTAAAAATCTGGCGTATTCGTGTCAACGAAACTAAATCCGTCCATGTGACGTTTACCAACCGTCGTGAAACTTGTCCACCGGTAGTTTTAAATGGACATCAGCTAATACAAAAAGAGGAAGCCAAATACTTAGGTATGCACCTGGACCGAAAACTCCTGTGGAAAACACACATCTTTATGAAGAGAAAACAACTAGGCATCAGACTTAACCAACTATATTGGATGATTGGACGAAAATCAAAGCTATCGTTAGAAAATAAAATCCTCATATACAAAACAATTATGAAGCCCATATGGAGCTACGGTATACAGCTGTGGGGGACCGCATCACTATCAAATATTGAAATACTGGAACGATATCAGTCCAAAGTCCTTAGAATCATTACCGATGCCCCATGGTACGTCTCAAACAAAATTATATCTAGAGATCTCCATATAAACTCCGTGAAAGAAGAAATCTCCAAGTTTTCCAAAAGTTACGCCGCCAAGATTCAACATCACCCAAACAATCTAGCTAAACATCTAATGGAAATTACACCCATCAGAAGAAGACTGAAGAAAATTTCTCCATACGATCTACCAAACCGATTTTAGCAAAAAGAAGTCTCTATCCCAGCAGCCATGTCAAAGTTTATACATATATAGACTATTTATAATAGGAAATTGCTACTGAGCAATTTTCCTCCATGTCAATTTAGCATTAAGACACACAATTTACTTATTGTAACGTATGTTTTACAGATTGTAAATAAAATTGGGAAATTAAAAAAAAAAAAAATATATATATATAATCATTGTATCCTTATACCATATAGGTGTCGGATTTACATTTTAGATTCCATAAACAAATTTTTTCCATGCTTTTCTATCTTTTGCTAAAGTTGACGCATCTCTCCATGTCGTGCTTCTACGTTGTAATATGTCACCCATCACTGTATTCCCTGTCTGTCTTGGTCTGCCTCTCTTCCTTTTAATCTGCGATTTCGCTTCGTATACTCGTTTCACTTGTCTGTTATTATTCATTCGTTGTATATGTCCCCACTAACTTAATTGTCTCTGTTCTATAAATTGTACTATAGGTTCTACCCCTAAATCTTCTCTGATATGTGTGTTTCTAATTCTGTCTTTCCTAGTAGTTCCTATTATACGTCTCAAATATTTCATTTCTACGGCTTGTATCTTACTTTTCTGTGCATTTGAGAGACTCCACGATTCGCATCCATACGTTAGTACTGGTCTGTATATGGTTTTAAATACTTACTTTGATTTGAAATCTCTTTTCCATTGATTAATTTTCGATTCATGGCATAATACAGTTTTATTGTCTTGCTTATTCTCTCGTTGATTTCAGCTTCCTGTTTTTCAGTTTGTTCTTATCTTTATCTTATTGTTATATTTATTCAAATAATACAAAAATATGCTTAGATACACGGAAAAACATCAGCATTTTGAAAATTGTCAAGTATTTTCAGCTAAAAAAACAAGATGGTAATTATTAATCTCATAGCCCTTTCGAATTTGGGTGAATACGATCCTGATGATTTTATTTATCAAATTTTAGGTTAGCTATATGTCAGAATAGCAAATAAAATAAACGACATACCCAATATACGTCACAAACGATGACGCACACCAAGAAGGCTATTGAATGTACTTTACAGTCTGTTATTGCAGATGTTTTTCTACGTCAAAAAAGAGTACCGCAGAGTGACCTTCAATTTCCTATCTCAATCTCGGGGAGTATCAGTTGACTAATAAAAAATCAGATCGACGTAAATATGACGTATTCCTTTGCTACTGAACTATAAAAAGATAATAAATATTCTGCCCTCTCTTCTGTTTTGTTTGGTTAAGATATTTCAAAGGAGTAATAAATACTTTTTTTTAATTCACTTTTTTAGCGCATCATAAAACACATAGTTTTGTTTCTTGGAAACCTCAAACAACCGGCGCACATACTGAGCAAGCAACTAACGACTTTTTTTTGGAATTTCAGATAAAATACCAAAGATGTCAACCGAGTTGAATACTATTTCTACAAGAGCCATTACGAAGCTGAAAATGGAAGAACCACAATCGAGACTGACTCGTTCATCGTCATTAGACAAAATAAAGAAATTCAACACATTCATCTGTTCCCAACAGTACTACTTCCTACCAGCATTACTTAGTTGGTTAAAATCTTCACAGTCTAACCTACAAGAGACGACAGAAACTACGATTTACTTCTTAAGGGCGTTTCTCCTAAATGCCTTCTTTAAGTTCTACTCAATCTTTTTCAAAACCAAACCGCTTAACATTGAAAAAATCCAGATTGTTGTCAAGAAGTACAGATCTGTAATAATATCGAATTTTTTCAAAAAGTTCTCGAAATGTTTCGAATCCACTTTTCTACTTGGCACCGGTGTCTACATTGGATGCTTGTTAGTTTTCGTGCAGTTATTGTATTCTATTTATTTAATTTATTTAATATTTCTACCTCAGGGGTTTATTTTTCTCGTAGGCTGTATGATGACCATTCAGTATATGTGCTATAAGACAATGGTTAAATTTATTGCGGAAAATAAAAAACGGGAAAAGAAAACAGATAAAAAACAGAAGTGATTTAATTAATTTCTAAGACTGTTCCGACCACTTATATTAAGTGCAACTGTTTTAATTTTTTTTTGAGATTCGAATAATAGACATTGTAGCTAAAGCAATTTTGCTATCTTTTTATAATAAAGAGTTTTCATATTACCTATGTATGTTATTTTTATACCTTTTTGTACAGTACAGTACAGTTTGGACACCTAAGGAAGATCGAGATCCACCCTTAGGCATATAGGCTTTCAGATGAAGGTATTCAGTGCCTGGGGTACGCGGACGATATTGCTATCGTGATAAGAGGACGGTTTCCAGACACAATATCAGAGCGCACCCAAAGGGCGCTTGATATAGTAGGGAGGAAGGCAGTGAACCCCCACAAAACTACACTGGTACCGTTTACAAAAAAGAGAAAATTGCAAGGTCTACAAAAACAGCAAATTAACGGAGTGGAAATTCCATTTGCGAAAGAAGTTAAATACCTAGGGGTTATATTTGACCAAAAGCTCACATGGAACTCCCACATTGAAAAAACCACACACAAGGCCAGAATCGCCCTTGGAAGGTGCAGGCAAATGTGTGGAAAAAATTGGGGATTAAATCCCAACATGACCAAATGCTTATACACAAAGGTTGTGAGGCCAATGATAACCTATGGATCAGTTGTCTGGTGGCCCAGGACACTGCAGATTGGATCGCAGAGGCAGCTAAGTGGTATTCAAAGGCAGGCCAGCCTAAGTATCACGGGGGCCATGAAAACGACTCCGACTGCGGCCCTGGAGGTAATAGTAAACCTACCACCACTACATATCCTCATACAAGGAAATGCAAGATCTGTTAGTCACAGATTATTACAGGGACCTTCTCCGATAAGACAAGAACACGGTAAGGTCTACAAAGAACTATATGAAGAAATAAAGGTAGATCCAATACTGGGAATGCCAACGGATCAGATTGTCCCACAATATAGCTTTAAAAACGACTATACAGTTCACATTCCAGATAGAAAGGACTGGGAAGCAGGGCCTCCTATAACAGCGAATCTCAACTGCTACACTGATGGCTCGAAAACAGACTCCGGAGTAGGAGCTGGCATATATGGGGTACAAGAGAAGATCACGATCTCTCTAAGCCTAGGGAATCATGCTACTGTCTTTCAGGCAGAGGTACTGGCGGTGCAATGCTGTGCAGAAGAGTTGATGAGACAGGAGGTCGATAACCAAAGAATCGTCATCTACTCCGACAGCCAAGCAGCACTTAAGGCGATACGCTCATATAAGATAACATCAAATCTGGTGTGGGAGTGTCGGAAGGCACTAGACAGACTAGGTAGTCATAATAGAGTGACCCTAGCATGGGTACCAGGCCACCAAGGAATAAAAGGCAATGAAAAGGTTGACGAATTAGCCAAGCAGGGAGCAACGGAGGTCATGATAGGGACAGAACCTTCCTGTGGAATTGCAAAATGCCTAAGTAAAGAGAGCATCCACAAATGGATAAACAACCAGAGATGCGTGTCAATAAGTTTCTTTATAGTCTTCAACATAAAAGCAGACAAAGTTATTGGTCTGAATAACTTTACTTGTGAATGATCCTTCCTGGTATCTACTTTATTAGCTCTAAATGATTAATTGATATGACACAGTGTTCACCAATAAGAGTTAGGAGTAGCCACATTAATTGCTCCAAATGTTTAGCACTCATACTATAACTACGGAATTAGCAGTTCAAGGTTGTTTAAAAGGTTTTTTTAGTTGGTTGTAATGAACGAAATACAGCCTATAGGCGAATAACAGAAGTGATTGATAGCAAAATCTTCTATGCTCTTTAAAACTTATTAATCTCCTAACGGTAATAACTATTACCACCTACTGTGTTGTTTAAATGAGATTATTAACAATTTTGTTTGTTATTTATACAGTTTGCAAATTACTTATTTAATAAAATTAATTTTACCCTTATTTTATTATTAATCCAGTATCAAGGGGAGGGTGTCTCACATCTTTGAATGTGTGGACCTTAAAAGGGAGGAGGCCAAAAGGATATGGCGGCTTTTTTAATTCTGTTATTTAACGTCGGTCTATTTCTGCGACTGAGGCTAATCACCGACGCCGGGAGCCCTCTACCCTAGCCGGAAATTTTGGCGAACCTACTAGTATTCCAACCAGGGGTAGCGTTCTTTAACGAGAACAACATCCATGGACTCGTGCTCATTGGTATAATGCCTGCGAGCTGTGATATGCTAGTCCGCTGCAGGTTGTACGGGCCCTATACGATGGTTTTCCCTGGCATGGTCACCCATCCATGTACTAACCATGTTCGACACAGCTTGACTGTAATTATAGGATCAAACGCGTTCTACTACAGTGCTGGGTCGTTGCCCGATACGGCGATTCAAAATAGGCATGTTACTGAATTCAACTGTTTGAGAATAGACTCCCAGTTAATCTGTGCCCTCCGACCAAATAGTAAAAAGGATTTTACATTTATTCTGTACGTGACCGAAAGACGAGCTAGACTAGAATGGGTTACATAAGATGCAGTGTACCTACACTTAGATAATTCAAAGAGTTTAAACTGTATTTTATACTTCCAATACTGAAATACATGGATGTACCCAGTGAAAAAGAAAAATAATTAATCGTTATTAAATTTTGTCGATAGAATTTATTAAAATTCTTGAAATGACTGTTATAATATAAAAACATTACTAAAAATTATAATTTTTCGTTATTTTATTGTCAACCGAAATGATCGTACTCAATTATTTTCTAGAAGAACGAAAGAAGAAATAATACAACAGACAAATAGGATCATTATCCAACATCTTACAACGCTTTACACTGATCTAGAGCTAGAGCCACTTAGCGACTAGCGACTGGTAAAAGACTCTACAAACGGCAGCCAATGAGAGAATTGATAATCTTCTAGGTCTCCTCCCGCACCTTCGGTCTAGTGATTTGTGTAAGAGTAAGATGCTGCAAATCCAATACGCATATATACAGATGGCTTAAAAACGAAAGAAGGCTCAGGATGAGGAGTTTACTCTAAAGCTCTAAGCCTAAGGATTAAGTGGGGAATGGGAAATAATACCAGCGTGGTTCAAACAGAACTAGCTGGTATCTCAATTGCCACAAAATAACTAGCGAGAAAAGGAATTTATGGTAAAAACATTACAATCTGCACTGATAGTAGACAAACCCTATTAACCTTGAACAGACAACGTGTTATATCGGGGCTAGTACCAAAGTGCCACAAAGATTTAGTTAACGCCTCGGCAAATAACAATATTATCCTGAGGTGGTTTAAAGGGCACGACAGGAGTAAAGGAAATCGCATTGCCAATTCTTCAGCCAGGGAAGCGGCTGGACTAAAAATTTCAGGACCCAGTGACCTACGGCCTAACGACTTCGACAATTGCGGAACCAGCCAAACGTTACACCCATGCTCAATCCCTCAAGAGATGGGATGGAATTAAAGGATGCAGACTTGCCAGGGTCAACCTGGGAAGCTGGCGCCGAAGAAATATTTTTTGATGACCAGGAAAAACCTACGTTTAACAGTAGGATTTCTGACTGGCCACTGTAAACTAAGGAAACACCTTCATATTATGGGGCTAGTGGACACACCTCTATGCAGGATGTGTGAACAGGAAGATGAAACTGTCAGGCATGTCTTATGTGAGTGTCCAGAGTTATCGTCAATAAGAGAGTGTGTTTGGTGAGTAAAGGGTGGAGGATGTACAATGGATCACATGTGGTCTAAGTGCTGTGAGCCTACACTCACCCTCCCTACTCTGCAGATACAGATACAGAAGTGCTTTCCTATCCACTACCCTTTGAAGAATGAAGACCTGGCTTAGAAGTACAATGGGAAAGGACAGATTGGCTGAATTGAGTACTATCAGTGTCAATCGTAAACTCTTTAAGGAAAATTAGGATTGGATTGAAACGAAAGTTTTGAACAAGTTTTATACAAAGAAGACGTTTAACTAGAATACATTTTTTTCAAGCAAATAATTGTAATAACTTGATAAATGACTGCTACATAATTTTATATTGAGAATACAGCAAACGAATAGAAAAGAACAATTTTACTATACGCTATTCAATTGGCCGATAATAATAATTAAAGAAAATTTGGTACTGTCAGTTGATTGATGAATCGTAACGAGGTTTGCGGTTAATGATCTAGCTGTAACGGGAAAATCATACAAAAGAAATAACCTTGGTTGGATTGAAGTACCAACAAAGTTTACAATCATGACCTTGCAAATTTCAATCAATATTTATTATAGTCGCGTAAAATGGACGGATAGTATTTTGTAGAAAAGGAAAAAATAAGTTCAACTGCATATAAAAAAATACTAAAAGGATCCCAAAAGATCATTTCCCCAGCATATTGGATATTCTCGATTTGCGCGAAGCAATCGAATATCTCCAACTCTAAAATGGTGTCACTGGAACTAAAACGACTACTAAATCAAATATTCCGCAAATAAAAATATAAAAAGAGGCGAATGCGCTGGGCGAAGACATTCGTTCCTTTAAAG
>CAJUYG010000273.1:80097-97359 GCA_910591675.1 Galerucella calmariensis | reverse complement strand
TTTTTTTAGGTTCCTAAATTTAGGAAACTGAATTTTGAAACTATAAAGTAAAATGTATGCAACACTCAAAGTTTTAATAATCTATTTACGATCTATAATTAGATTACTTTTGCTTCTCTAGTTGATTCACAGACACCTGTGAATCTTATTAAAAGCTGCTCTGAACGTTTGATTTTTGAAAAAACGGATTTCCTAAAAAATAGACTAAAACTTGTAATGAATCATTGATCATTACAAACGGGCTTTACACATATTTAAACAATGTAGAGATATTTTACTGTAAATATATTAAAAAATACATCAAATTTTAGTTCCTACTTGGAGAGTTCATAGAAAAATGATAGCACAAACTTTTAACCAACAAATTTTAGACAGTTTTGTTGAAGTATTTTCGGAACAAGGGGAAATTATGGTTAAAGTATTGCGAAAGTATTCTGGAAAAGGAGAGTTTGACGTATTTCATGTAACGTCAAGATGTACTTTGGATATTATTTGCGGTAAGATTTGATATTTGGATGAGGAAAATACAACAATTACTTAAAATTTTATTTGTTAATAACCTTAAATATTTTGGATAGGCTATGATTCATCTTTCATGCATTTTGGTTTTATAATTGTTTTTTCCACAAATCGCTAGGAAATTTTGACATTCTAGGAAAAATGTCTTAAAAAATTTCCTTACAGTTGTATAATAATATATGCATATTCGTATTTTTCTCTTGATTTATTTGGCAATTACTTCTAATGAAGCAGTATTTACTGCATCAACCAGCTCTGGAGGAGTCCCATAAATGGAAAATTCATCATCACATCATTTTACTTTCAAGAACACGAGAATAGTTATTTTCCTAACAAGTGCGCAGGAACGTATATAAGGGGGGGGTTTGGGGGTTCAAACCCTCCCCATAGAAAATACAATAAAGGTACAATAATTTTTTATTAGCATACTGCCGCAATATGAGTATTCATCGGGATGTGGCAATAGAAATAGATCCCTCAACAATTGTGAATAATTTAGCTGAAGAGGCTAAATTTACTTTTCTGAGATTGATTTTCTGTTTTAATAAAAGCTTCAATTTTCAATCATCTATCACTTTTTAAAACAGGTGCTCCCAAATTAATATACAGGTAACATCTCGGCTGGTATGGGAATGCGGCGAAGAACTTAGAAGACTGGCGACTCGGAACAGTGTAACACTGGAGTGGGTCCCAGGTCACGAAGGAATCGCTGGCAATGAAAAAGCTGACGAACTTGCAAGAGCAGGATCGTCATCAGTGATGAACGGACCCGAACCATCTGTGGGCATCCCCAGATACTCCACTAGGTCATGGTGAAAAGGGTGGGTAAAAGAACAATCCATAAAACTCTGGAAGAATACGCCCAGGCAAACACTTGGGAAGAAATTTATAAAAGAACCATCAGAAAAAGTAGCAAAAGAACTGCTCTCAATGAGCAGGAACAAACTACGCACCATAACGGGGCTTCTTGCGGGAGACTTTCTCACAAAGGAGCACCTGAACAAAATAGGGCTGTATAACGGAGACCTCACACGCAGGAGATGCAAAAAGGACACTGAAACAGCTCTGCAGATATTATGCAACTGTGAGACGCAGGATCACAGGAAGCAAAAACTAAATGGAAGACCCCAAATGACTCCAGAAGACTTCTACAACCAACCAGCAAAGAACCTGTATGAGCTGATACAGGGAACGGATTGGCTGAATAGGCTGTAGTCAGAATGTATATATATTCGTTAAGTTTGACAATTCAACCTAATTTTATTACGAATTTCACAGCACCATTTATTTGTGAATAAAATTTTTCGCGATTTTTTCAAAATTAATTAATATTTGTCGAATTTTGAACGGTTTGCGGAAAAAATAGTATGTTTACCTCGCAGGAAAAGCCATATCCTGGACTTAGCAATCTTCACAGTCGTCCGCTGTTCCCACTCGGTAAACAATGTACCTTCTATTATTGTTATTTATTCTTTTAGAAACTGCAATGGGTGTGAAAAATAATGCGCAAACAAGTCACTCTGATTTCGGTAAATGGACAGACAGGTATAAATACATATTATTGCTTTGTATTTTTTTAATACTAATCTATATTTCGCCTTGAAACTAGAAAATAGTAGAAAAATACTGTAGGTATTCTTATTTTTTAGAATAATGGAGATAGTATTCCTGAGAATATTTGTTTTGTGGTACCAAAATGATATATTCTTTAACTTATCACCGCTAGGAAAAGAAGCTCGTCAACTAACCAAAAATATGTTGGAATTTACTGGAAAGGCAAGTCAAGACTCCGTTTCACGTAAGAAGAAGACACTTGAAGTTACAGTCGTATGCGCGAACTTCTGTCAATACCAGCGCCATGCATATTGCGAAATTGAAATTCGACTTGAAATCAGTATGTGTATGTGTAGTTTAAATAAAGCATATTTGGAAATGATTTCAAACGTTTCACATACAAGAGACACTGGTATATATGAAAATACTTTGGTATGTTTGTTTGTAACGCCATTGGCATGAAACTGTTGTTCCAAGGCGACCTAGATAAACAAGACCGATTGTGACTTCTGTACAAGACATTTGGCAAACTTCACGTGGCTTCTTCTCAAATGAAACGGAGTCTACCATTTTAAAGCTCAATTTAACCATCTGTCATTAGTGTCAAATTTATTATTTATATAAGTACGCTTTCTTTTTTCGCCAATGCATCGCGAATATTCCTTTTGTTATGACCCGAAAAATGTTTCATTCGCGCCTATAAGTTTGCTTAAGTCGTACGCAAACTATGAAAAGAGCTGCCTGATCAATGAAACTCAGTGTCTACTTAAGGTTTATGATTTGCTGGTATTGTTCTCTCCCAAGACGTTTGTTAAGTACGAATGAAATACTAACGCCCTATTATTTTTAAAATATATCTGCATACATGTTGATCCTTATATCTAGACACCATGATTTTTTCTTCTTCTGAAACAAAATAGTTACCTATTCAACTCATTAATAGAGATCAAATAATGAGTAATTTTGTGTACATTAATATACAGTGCTATTCAAATGTCCCCTCCCCCCCTCGTATCTTTTGAACGGTTACACTCACATTAATAAAATTTGGAGGGTGAAAATAAAGTGTTGTAAACTTCTCTACGAATGGTAACAGATGACATAATAGTAATAGATGACGTCGCAGTGCCACTCTTGCCAATAATTTTAAATAGGACATTATGGCAAGTGATATCTCGTTTGAAAGGCATTGACATTGGCTACATATCCATATTACTTTTGTTTGGGTTTAAAATAATTTTGACGGATAAATTGAATAAATACCAAAATTATTGAAATTATTTTTTTAAATTTAATTAATCAAATATCAACAATGTATTCTTATACAAAGTGTTCGAAATGTGCTCCGACTACTCCCTGTAACATCCTATTAGTATCCTATTAGTCGTACTCGTTCGAATGTGTCAGCTGAAATTGCATTGCATTCTTCAATAATTCTTTCTTTCAAAACGCCAATGCTATCTGGTGCCGTAGTATAAATCTTGGATTTCAAGTACCCCCATAGAAAAAAACTCTAATGGTGTCAGATCTGGTGACCGAGGTGGCCATTCTATAGGACCTCGCCGGCCGATCCATCTACCTCGATATTCTTCATCCAGGTAACGTCTTACTGCACCATAATAATGTGCAGGAGCACCATCTTGTTGAAATGTTATTTCCAGATGGCCGAATTCGTCTGGATTATCTTCCAGAATTTCAAGAATTGCATTCTGTAACATCTCCAGATACTCTTCACCGCTTAAATTTGAATTTAGGAAAACAGGACCAACACTACCTGTTGCTTCAAACTTGTGAAGAAGCTCCCTCAAATAAGTTCTCAAGATAGGGCGATCTGGGTATTTTTTGACAACTAACCAGAGGCGTACTGAAAAATCTTCAAATGCCTTTCAAACGAGATATCACTTGCCATAAGGTCCTATTTAAAATTATTGGCCAGATTGGCACTGTGACGTCATCTATTACTATTACGTCACCTGTTACCATTCGTAGAGAAGTTTACAACACTTTATTTTCACCCTCCAAATTTCATTATTGTAAGTGTAGCCGTTCAAAAGATACGAGGGGGGAGGGGACTTTTGAATAGCACTGTATAGCTCCAAATGTACACTCTACATAATGGTACCTAATCTTAATTGACAAAAAAATATAAATTTTAGGTAGTTAGAGACAAGAAAAAAACATTTGAGCTTACAAGAAAAGCCACATTAGAAGACGGATATTCTGAGGGTGAGTAGCTTCATTGAGCCTCACAATTATAGTGTACTAAACACTTAGAACATAAAAGACTAAACACTAAACTTTCTATAATCATAATTTAGATATAAATTTGTTTGATGTTTTATGCAGGACCACGAAAGAGAAGAGCTTTCTTGGATTACTTGCTGGAGGTTACAAATGATGAGAATGTATCTTTTACCGAAAAAGAAATCCAAGAAGAGGTCACTTTATTTATTATTGCAGTAAGACTAGAAGGATCTTTAACTAAATTTTAATTTCTAATACTATCATATTTATTATAGGGCTCTGACACTAGTGCTTCTACAAGTTGTTTTGTGTTCACCATGCTTGGACTTTATCAGCAATTTCAAGTAAGTTAGAATTGATCTTTATACCATTTTTAACAGATTAAATTGCAGTTGAGTTATTAATAGAGTTTGTTATCAAAAATTGCTGCACATAACAATATCTGAACATCAATATCGGTCAATGCCTTACGCCGTGAAACGATGATGACTTGAAATCATATTTCTACGTCAATTCAATATTTGTTTTCGCGTTAAAGCGGCTTTAGACAAGTTTGACAATCTTGTATACGATCAAGTAAATTGCACAAACAATGGTAAAATCCCTTATCTACCACACGGCACACAATACAAGCATGTTTGCACGAATACTTGTACAAATGTCATTTCTCGGTACAAGCTCTCAACATTACTTGGAAAAACTCAACTTGTTCAAACATGCACGTTTGAAACGCACTCCAAATTATTGTGAATGTGCTTGAACAAATTGTTTTTGGTCATGCGTACTTGGCAATCTTTCACTTACGACTTTACATAGCTGAAAATTATAGATAATCAGTTTTCATTCTCCCAAAAGAGATGATTTAATGTTAAAGGAACAGGAATACGATTTCGAATCCTTCGCCAAATCATGCTCTGTTACTTAATGCTGTTGGCCACTCCATAACAGAAATGTTTACCACGTGTAATGTGGTCTTCGCCATACTCTCTCACGACCATCTGGATATCTCAGGCTAAATCTGAACTTATCGGTAAATAAAACACACCCCCATTAATCTTCACCTCCCAGGGCTGATGAATACCAATAAACTATCGAGCAATACAATGACGCCTTCTACTATCCGCGCAGCTAATGAAATATTTTTTTTTTTACAGGAAAAAGTATATAATGAAATTATGGAAGTTCTTGGTCCAGATCGACAACCTATGGCATCAGATCTGCCAAAATTAAAATACCTGGAAAGATTCATAAAAGAAACGCTAAGACTGTTTCCAGTAGGTGGAGTTTTGGCGAGAACTATAAATGAGGATGTGGATCTTGGTAAAATAAAATTCAAATACACGTTATATATTTTAAGTTGAGAATTCTAAAATCGTTGGTGATATTCCATAATAAACAGTTTTCACTAACAAGTATAGGTACCAACCCAACCTAACCAACACTGGTGATTCGTCATCCTTATATCATAAATTTTATCGCGTAATTCGAGTACGGGAAAAACATCAGGGCGCGAAAAATTGTCTAAATGCTATTTTCTATCTGTATCTCTGTATCTGTAGAGTAGGGAGGGTGAGTGTAGGCTCACAGCACTTAGGCCACATGTGACCCATCGTACATCCTCCCGAGGAGTTGTCCTCCTAGGTCATCGTCCATCCTGTCCTTCTCAGAAAGGTGGACAGGTCACTAGGAGACATCTCCTTTATATCGGCAGGTGTAGGCCAAGACTCACCGAACACACACTCTTTTATTGACGATAACTCCGGACACTCGCATAAGACATGCCTGACAGTTTCATCTTCCACTAGCCCCATAGTATGGAGGTGTTTACTTAGTTGACAGTGGCCAGTCAAAAATCCTACTGTTAAACGAAGGTTTTTCCTGGTCATCACCAAATATTCCCAGGGTCGCCCAGAGTGATCCTGGCAAGACTGCATCCTTTGATTCCATCCCATCTCTTAAGGGATTGAGCATGGGTGTAACATTTGGCTAGTTCCGCAATTGTCGAAGTCGTTAGGCCGTAGGTGTCACTAAGCTGGGTCCTAGACTTTTTAGTCCAGCGGCTTCCCTGGCTAAAGAATCGGCAATGCGATTTCCTTTACTCCTGTAGTGCCCTTTAACCCACCTCAGGATAATATTGTTATCTGTCGAGTCGTTAGCTAAATCTTGGTGGCACTCTAGACTAGCCTCGATATAACACGTTGTCTGTTCAAGGCTAATAGGGCTTGTCTACTATCTGTGCAGATTGTTATGTTTTTGCCAGAAATTCCTCTTCTGGTTAGTTCTTTTGTGGCAATTGAGATACCAGCCAGTTCTGTTTTAACCACGCTGGTATTGTTTCCCATTCCCCACTTAATCTTTAGGCTTAGTGCTCTGGTGTAAACTCCACATCCTGAGCCTTCTTTCATTTTCGAACCATCTGTATATATGCGTTTTGCATTTGCAGCATCTGGCTCTGTATTCTGTTTTATTTGTATTTTGTAGGGTTTGTTAAACAAAAACCTGGGTTCAATTGCATCATTGGCTGCCTGCAGCAGAAGTAGCGCAGTAAGCGCTTCCTGCCATAGGCTTAACCTCAATTGGCCCACTCCTACTTCGGGGCTTACACCAGCCGTGCGCAATCGTACCATGGCCATTAACGCAACCTCCTTGACGTATAGGCCCAGAGGGGTCAGACCACTAATTAGTTCCATTGCTGCGGTTGGTGTTGTTCTCATGGCTCATGTGATGTTCAAACATGCCATGCGCTGTATTTGATATAATTTTTGGATGGCCGTTGCTTGTAGAACCTTCGGTCTCCATGCAATTGCTCCATACGTTAACATGGGTCTTATTATTGCAGTATAGATCCAGGTGACCACACGGGGTGACAGACCCCATGTGCCTTCCACTGTCCTCCGACACTGCTCATAAGCCATATATGCTCTTTTTGCTCTGCTGTGTAGATGAGAGTTCCATGACTTCCATGTTAGTTTCCTATCGAGGGTGATACCAAGGTATTTCACCTCTTCCGAAAAGTTTAGTTTGCTTTTGAAGATTTCGGGAGGTTTTAAGCCCGATATACCTACTTCTTTTTCTGGTGAAAAGGACCATCTCAGTCTTTCTTGGATTGATCGACAGTGAGTGTTCCATACATTATGTTTCAATTAATTTAAGCCCATCCTGCGCTCTATCGCACAGTGTGTTCACAAATTTGCCAGTCTGCAAGATAACTATATGTCATCTGCGTATGCAATTGTGTAGAATCCATTGTTGTTGGGGTGATTAATCAGGGTGTCTAGGACTATGTTCCACAGAAGGGGTGATAAGACTCCTCCTTGTGGACATCCCCTCATGAACAGTCCTCTTACTCTGTGATGTCTTCTACATTGATACTTATTGCTCTACCAGAGAGCATCTTGAGTATCCATTCTCCTACTACCTACCTACTACCTATTTTCTAATAATGGATTGTAAGGTCCTTTGTTTTTAGTCAAACTATTATTACCAACATTTGAACTTTCAAATGCATCCATTATTCTTTTATTGTTTAATTTCACACAAGGTAAACTTATTGAATTATTGCGATCCAAAACATGTTGAGCGACACTCGATTTCAGCTGTTTACGCCCATATTTTAAATGAGTTATTCGACAGATCTCTTGGTCTGCACATCCAGCGCGGTAGCTACAATGGTAGGTACCGTGGGTTCGGTTGAACCAGGCCCACAATCTCAAAGAGCACACTCCTGATTATTAAATCATCCTTTCTATCAATTTTAAGGTTATAAATACCGTATCAGAACCGGTTTTAGCTAGTGGCTTGGGCGGGAATATCTATATCCACACAGGCCCTTGCCGATTACACCATCTTGTGACTCATGACATTTACCAAAATTTTAGAAAAATGATGTTTTTCTAGACCGGGGCCTTGGGAGAGTTAAATCTGCTACGTATAGTTTAATATTAAAACCATTTCTAGGTGATTGTACTTTACCAGCTGGAGCTTCAGTAGTATTTGGAATTTTAAGAGTTCACACTAATGAGAAATACTGGCCAGATCCTTACAAATTTGATCCCGACAGATTTTTACCGGAAGAAGTTGCTAAAAGACACCCTTGTACCTATATACCTTTCTCGTATGGACCTAGAAATTGTATTGGTACGTACCCAAATATTGATTCTATTATAGGTACCCAAGTTACTTTACGAGAAATAAACAAAACGTGGCTCGTCAGCCTTTATATGTTTACCTTTATCGCTAATAAAAAGTATAATATATATATATAATAATATATATATATATATATAATATATAATATAATATATATATATATAATATATATATAATAATAAAAGTATAGTTTCTACGTAACGTTAGTCGGTATTCATTTGAATTAAGTATCGAGAAAAACTCATTGAATTAAAAATTCGGCAAGTGGATGCTTTAACTCTAAATTTACACTAAGTTCATTTACAAAGACGCTGTTCTCCACCGACTAGAAGATTCTTAACAATGGCATTAAACAATACCAGTTCGACAATTGTTATAATCTTATCAGCGACACAATATATTAGCTTAATTATTATTTTGTTAGTACCTATATAAATGAGCAATTATTGATTATTTTAGGTTTGAAATATGCTATGATGGCTATGAAAAGTTTAATCGCTACTGTTGTAAGGAAATACCAAATATTTACTTCATATGAAAATGTACAAGATATCAAACTTACAGCCCACTTAGTGCTAAGACCCAAGGACGGATACAAAGTTTATTTACAAGCTAGAAGCACTAATTATTGATATTTTAATACGAAATAAATATTGGACAACAGTATATATTACTTAATCTGATTTTTTAATATAAAAAAAAGTAGCTATGTTCAATGTAAAAAAATTTCTTAGTTCAATACATACATATAGGTACTTTAATTATACAGTAAAATGTCACCGAGACCTATATTGTGCATTCTTTCTTTTACTTAGTTTCGAGGTAAGTATCTGGACCATTACCTCCTTTAGACCTATTTCCAGGAGGAGTTTTAGGATATCTAAAAAGCTTTAGTTTAGGTAACTGTCCCTCCTCTGTTCAATACTCTCCTAGGACCATAGGCGTGTCTATGCAGGCCCACCCTAATTCCTCAAAATATCAATCAATCAAAAACATTTAATAATTTTTAAATTTTAACGTTCTTTTAAGGAAGCAGGTTTTTATTCTTAAAATGAATTGCGAGAAATTGAAGGGCGGCAATATGCAAAAGCAATGTTTCGGCGGGCACGGCTCTTTGTTTTTTCATCAAAAGATTCCGATTTGATATTTGCCCCCCATAATAAAAAAATGCGCACGCCCATGCCTAGGACTCTTTATTACTATGCAATTCACAAGTATTTGAATATTATCCTTTCATTCCACAGAGTCTACATTTTTCTTACTCCCTAGCTATTTAAATTGCCCATTCAGGCAAAAATGTCCTTCCAGGATACCTGTCAAAACTCTTAGTGCAGTTTTACTCTGGCCGAGCCACTCATGTGTTTTCACTTGGTTCTACTTTCATAAAAGTATCTTTGATTATCAAAGTCCTACTAGATCTTTCCAATGGTAAGATCTTATTTTCGGCGCTGCCTATATCTTCCGATATTATATTTTGGATCCGATACAGCAGAAGGGTGTATCAGACCTACTTTTTTGCTTGTTCATCTGCTATTTCGTTTCCTTCTATTCCAGAGTAAGGTATTGAGTTCTCCTAGGCATTCTCATGATTACGCAATAACTTAATGGCAGCTTGACTATCCGACATGATGATTATTCTTTGCCTTCTATATACTCTATCAATATTAAACTGAGTACACTTTCCAATAGCGTGAATTTTCGCTTGAAAGATACTTGAGGTTTCTCCCAAGCTTTCAGAGAGTTTGGTTCCTGGCCTATATACTCCTTTCCCAGTCCGTTACATTGCTTTTGAGATTTTTATATTTAAATATTATTTTGTTTTATGTCATACCAGTACATTTCTGTTTTTACACCTTAGGTTAGGTTAGATTCCATCCGCATATTGTATATATTATGTTACGATCAATAGTCGAATTCGGGCAATGCTAATATTTCCCCAACCCGGAATTTCAATTTAAGCGGTTATTGGGCATTACAAAAAAGTCAGAACTAGAGAACTAGTTTTGTGCAATTTGAAATGCACAAAACTAGTTCTGTATATTTCTGATAGATCAGTATTAATTTAGCTTTTTTCATTCAATCAGAGTTCGAATAAAACATTTGTAAGGTTAAATATATTTAATTTAAATACCAACAAATAGGTACAAAAATATATAAAATATTATTCTTAGGCAAATGTTAAGTTAATTCGAAAAAATTATTTGTTTGAACAAGAGCTTGAATAATGGCAGTTAGAATTGCAGATGAAATTCGACATTTTTATAGAGGTAAATAGGCAAATATTGTAATTATAATAATTGTTATAGTGTAACTAATGTCAATGTGATGACCTTGAATTGTATTATAAATTTTATGCAGGTTAATTTTAATCCACTATATTAATTTAAATTACATTTGAAAAGCATTATTTCGCAATTGTCGAATTTATAAAAAAAATTTATGCTCGTCATTGGTCGGCTTTTTCCTTCAAAGGGATTAAAAATATGGGTCATCACATTAACAATAGTTACACTATACACTCACAATTTCACGAGCACAAATAAAATCCGTAAGATGAATAAGACTTATGCAATTTTGACAGGAGAAAAAAGGATATGTTTTTAGTTTTCAGCGATTCTAAAAAGTCTTTCACCAGCGAAGTTTTTATTTAAATGTCAGTTATGTCACTTTGACAATTTAAAGTGACAATATAAATAATAAGAAGCAATTTTCCGGTATTTTGCATCCTCAAGCAAAAAAAAATGGTACTTAATCTGATAGATTATTTCGAGAATGGATGAAAAATTGGAAATTCGTCAATCAGTGTGCAGGAAACATCAACCATCATTATTTTCTCCGGGTATATTTGTAATCTCACATTTTGGTAACCTCTGTGTCTTCTGATTTGATACATATAGTTAGTGACCTTTGAACCCGCATGATAAGAGCACTATATATTAGGCCAAGATTCAAACCAACTTCACCTCATTTTTTATTTTCTTCACTATTCTTTTTTGAAAGCTCAATTTTTTTCGGTATTGAATAAAAAACATTATGTAGAAAACTAGTTTTATTAAACAAAAATAGATACCAACAAATAACAACAAACACTTTGTGCTTAATATAATTTTGTAAACAATTTACGCTGGTACAACAAAATATTTTTAAAAACGTAAGTATATATGATTTTTGAAATTTTTTTAAAAGATAATTAAAAATTTTATTTACATTTAATGAACCTACACATTATATTATAAAATACAATTACTTTCGGTAAACTAGTTACCTCTTTTTTTATTTTTTATAAGAACTAATTCTATATTTACATAAAATTACGATTTTACAAATAAAATTACATAACCTAATTTTGCTTTCAAGGTAGACATATTTTTGGAGAATTTACAAACTTTTTTTAGATGGCACTAATTCGAATTTTCTTTAAATTTGAGCAAAAACCATAAATCAGATGCTTTAAAATATGTTGTACAAAATTGTTTTTCTTAGATACCTACCGAAATGTTTAAACTTTGGCTAAGAGTATGGATGTTCTACTTGGTATATACACCTGAAAAAAAAATGTATTCATTATATTAAAACAAATTGTAAAAATGCGAAAAGTAAATAAAAAAATAGTATACCTGAATGTAGTTTCGTCTTCCAGCATATCCTTCAGGTGTAGTAACAAACATGACAGATTTATCTATTCTGTCAAACCCACCAAATTCTTTATCATCGGAGCTCAACACAATTTTGTAATTTCCTTCTACTTCTATCCCAATTCTATAATCAGCAAAACTTTTTGTTGGATGGAAATTGAAAACGAATGTTAGACCTGCTCTTTCGAATACAATCACCTGAAATAAAGTTTATTAAGAATGAAAATTTGTTGACAATTCCAAAAACCAATCAAATTTCATCATTTTATATCATATGAACAATCTCAGCCAATCATGTCAACATTACACTGAAAACAGACCATGGGCAATTTTCACACGTTGCTATGGATACATATTGATTTATTTCGATTTTGAAGTTTCGAATATTTAATATTTCGAAATGTCACGATTTGGTTGTAATACTGAAACAAAAAATTTTCTATCCGAATAACCCTCGGACATTGATAAATGCTCAAAAATTTTATGACAACTTTCTCAAGCTTGTTGCTTGTAGGCAACAGACCTCCGCCTACGGCGTCGGTCTGTTTCAAAGCAACAAGCTTTCGAAATCTGTCATAAAATTTTTTCGAACAATTATCAATGTCCTTGGGTTATTACTACTGAAAATAAAACAGTAAAAATATGCCGACAGAAGTAAAAAACGCAAATGAACCACTTTGAAAACTTGGGGTTTGTACCTGGAGAAAGTGGAGTAGGTAGTCAACGTCGCATTTTTAAGCAATAAGGGACGTTTCCAACTCAAAAATTTTTATATTCTTCTACCACTGAGAAAAGGAAATTGCAGAATGAATTTGTCATGCAAATCTTCGTGTTATTTATAAATATAAACTTTTGCCACTGTTAACCAGCTGACATTGACTATGGTTAGTATTACACAGAATTATTTTCAATTTCCTATCGCGTAGGCAATAAAATTATCAGAGGTAATACCGCGAGTGCTTCAAATTTTTTCGATAATTTTTACTTTTCCACGAAAACTTGTTTATTTGGCAAAAATATGAAAACAAACCGATTGATAAAATCACGAGTCCGTTAGGACGAGGGATTTTATCTAAATTCGGTTTGTTTGAATGTTTTTGCCTCAAATAAACAAGTTTTAATGATGATAATAAAAAAATATGTGATAAAATTTGGAGAACGAGTTGTATTTGGGAAGATTAATTTTTTTCATCAATAGTGGAGTGGAATTTTGTATTTAATATTCAATATTCTCTTGGGTGATGGCACTGAATCGGTTTGTGTTCATTTTTCAATAAACTTCGAAGCACTTTTAGTTGTCAATAATAACAAATCCAAAATAAAATTTTGACGTTTCAATTAAACAAGGTATTATCGATGAGGAAGCATAATTATCAGTATAATACCGAATGACTGGCTAGAATAATGTATTGCTATTGGTTAAAAGCACCAAAATGTCAGATTTTGACAAGTGAAAAAAATAATCAATGGAATTATAATGAGCAATTTTGTTTAACGTTGCAGAAAAAATAAATATCCACATTTGGGTAGGCCAAAATTCACTTTAACAGTACCTTATCATCTTCATGTTTCGTACTGACATATGCCGGATTAGCAGCCAACCATCCATATTTATTCTCTGTATGATTCATAGCAGCATCCCAATTGTTGAGAAATTTGTACTTCAGTGAATCGTCATCGACGAGGTTCCACTGCCTTCTAGCATAGTGATAAGAGCTGTTATTACCCGCTCGAGGAAAATCTAACCATTCTGGATGACCAAATTCGTTACCTATGAAATTTAAATAAGCTTCTCCTCCCAAACCGTGAGTTATGAAACGGATCAATTTATGTAAGGCGATTCCTCTATCAATTATGAGAGACGGATCGGAGTGGATGCTCATATGAGTGTACATTTCTTTGTCCATTAACCTGAAATTAAATTAATTGAATACTACATTGCTGAAACAACTTATAGCCTAGACAAAGTACAAAAGATATCCGTAAAATATCTTCTGTAAGTTCCTTGTGGCATTATTTATTATTTTTTCTCTTATTTTTTGGGAATCAAACCACAATAATGTTTTTCATTTTTTTATTTCGACGTTTCGGTAGCGTTCCAGCTACCTTTGTCAAGATTAACTAATAATAAAATAATTTTTGGTCCCTATCTGACAAAACGAAAAAAATATGACAACTAGACAATATTTTGAAGTTTAATACTACAAAACTTTGTTGTCAAATTTTATTAAGGTCCATTCATAGTAGATCACATCTCTGGTAAAATGTGAAATAAAATATTTTATTTTATGACATTCCAAAGATATGATAGTCTACTAGAAATGGAATCCAGTGAAGTGCACTTTCCAGGAACGGTTTTTATTGGGATAGCGCTTTTTTTCGCTTATTTTGGAAATGTTGTTTATTAAACGCGTTTGTTGTTACTTTTTTGTGTATGATTATTTTTGTTTTCAAAATATGTATGACTCAGTTTGGTGATTTTGTGTATTGAAGTGTGTATCGATTAACAACTATTCCAATGAAAAATCATAAGAAAACCTGGATAAAAACTTATGATGCTATGAACATTTTTTTTGTATCTGCATTATTTTTCAAAATATACTAAATTCCCTTCATAGTATTTTTGAACATCAATTTTCATGTTTTTAATTTTGTGATAGTAAATAAACAATGACATTAAGAAAAAAATTTTCCATATGAAATGTGTTCTTAAATGCGGTAACTACAAATACATTGGAAAAAAAGATTTTTTTAATGTATTATCATCGATTTTCCACGTAAACCTCCACTAAAAAGTCGTTTTTTACCAAATTCTTTTAATTAACATAAATAAATTAAAAAACTAGATTATATAACATAGCGTGCTTCAAAGATTATGGTGTAATCTTCAAATTTTATTTGAAACTTTTTTTTGTATCTGCATTTTTCACAAAGATACATAATGCATACGATGAACCTTCATTTTTTTGACTCCACTTCATTTTTATCATGTATGTATGTATCTTGGGGTGACATTCACTGAGACCTAAAAGATCTATTGTGCCGCCTTACTTCTAATCAGTTTCTGAGGAGTCTCAGAAACTAGTAGCTCCTTTAGTCCTATTTCCCGGAGGAATTTTAGGATGTCTGCAGGCTTCAACTTAGGCAAATGTTCCTCTTCTATCCAGTAATCTCCTAGGTGCTATGCTCTTGGATTCTGAAGTGCTGTGCAGTAGGAAAATATGTGAATTGAGGTTTCTTCTTCCATTCCACAAAATCTCCATTCTTCTTCCTCCACTATTTTGAGCTTTTTCATGTGCCCATTCAGGCGACAATGTCCCGTTAGGATCTCTGTTAAAACTCTTAGCGCAGTTTTACTTTGACTTATGCATTCTTTTGATCTCAACAGGTTGTAGTCACCCAGAAGAGTCTTTGATTGTATAATTCCTACTAGATCTTTCCAATGGTCAGATCTTCTCTTTTTCTTGGCTTTACTTATTTCTTCCAATATTACATTGGGGCTGATTCCGCAAAAGGGTTCAGGCCCCCAGAAAGGTATTTCAGTCCCCCTCTTTGCTAGTTCATCTGCTATTTCATTCATATTGTTCTCCCCTAGTTCATTGAGTTTGTCTAGGCATTACCACATCATTTTGGAACTGATTACACAAGAGCTCAGTGCTTTAATGGCTGCTTGACTATCCGACATTATGATAATCCTTTGTCTTCTGTATCCTTTATCAATATTGAACTGGGCGCACTTTCTTATGGCGTGGATTTCCGCTTGAAAGATACTTGGGGTTTTTCCCAAGCTTTCAGAGTGTTTGGTTCCTGGCCCGAACACTCCTATCCCAGTTCCTTCTATTGCGTCTGTGTACCATTGAATGGCATTCTTTCCAAGTCTGGTAATGGTATTTGGATCCCATTCCTTCCTGTTGATCATTTCCGTAACGAATTTCTTTGAAAAGTTATACTTTTTCATCATACCGTCTTGTGGCATGTCCCAGGTTGTCTGATTTCTAAGAAGTGAGGAGGTGGTTTTTTTTAATGATTCCCTCCCTACTTAGTCTGTACTTTGTTCTTTCTGCAACGCTTTCCACCACCATATGTAGAGGGTGAGGTTGAGAATCACTTCCATGGCTGCCGTTTTATCATTGTCTTTATAACAGACTTTATTTTTAATCTAATTTGTTGAAATTTTTGTTGTTAATATTGTAATGTTTTTCTTATTCATTTGAACTGTTTTTACCGTGGGATAAAATTATACGCTCACTATGGCTAATTACTATTGATTTATTGAAGAAACACTTAAACACCACAATAGACTTATTTTATATACACACTACTTGCAATGCTAAATCCAAAAGGAATTATCGCTGGGATAAGTATTAATTAAATAGGAACTATAATTGTTTTTTGACTTTTTAGCTCTAGTTTTTTATAAATAAACTGATTTTACAGTTAGAAAATGTACTTTTTCAAATTTGAAAGTATTTCTATCTAAAAGCCGATATTTTTCTCTACATTTTAAATGTGTTTATTTATTTTTTCAGAATGTTATAAGCCCAAAATTATCAACTTTTAAATCGAGCGGTTGAAGGGAATCTATCGGCAGCGATTTGACAAAATATCGAAGTATTTTTGGCAAAGAATTTTGAAGTAATGGATGTATTGAAAATTAAGAAAAAAATATATCATGTAGATTAATGTTGAACTTAAAGTTCTCATTGAATAAAAACTTTGAAATGCTAACCAAATTTTGTTGAAAAAAATATGAAAAATACACATATTAAGCAAAGTTTAAGCCCTTGTAAAGAATTAAATATGTATTAAATGGAAAAACTAATTGATAAGAAGTCTAATTTGAAGCTTTATGAATACTATATAAAAATATAAAAATCTCAGAATCCTCAAATTACTTATGACCGTACAATTCCTTATTGAAATTCGGTTGCTACCACTAAAATATCGGATAAAAATCCATCTCTCGCTTTTCTATCCTTCTATGACTGACATTGTCTCTCTGCTTCGGTAGTCGCGTGCCGTTCCATTGTTGATACAACGCTCGCCGGTCTCGGCGGTCTCCCAGTTCAGTACTGACGATGTACGTGAACCAAAATCCGCTTGGCTACCTACATGTTGCAGAGCTTTCATATTTCTAATAAAATTTTCGTTATGTGAACTT
>CAJUYG010000273.1:33469-65097 GCA_910591675.1 Galerucella calmariensis | reverse complement strand
AAAATGTATGATTGTGTAGATAATGTGTTGTCGATTTTATTTAAATTAGTTTCTTGTATTATATACTTGACGAGTAAGTATTTCTTTATTAATTTCTGATTTTATATAATTACAACTTTTATTACTTACTTGCAGGGTATCGCATTGATGATGGCTTAACAGACGAAAGCGCTTTGCAATTTCTTAAAATTAAAATTTTACACAGAATACAATGTTTTCTTGACTTTCTAGTCATGTGCACGCAGCTATAGAGATATTCACATTTGAAAAGGAACCTTATTAGGGTTTTGTTCACTTTTTTATCGAATTTCGACAATCAGCAGTGGGAACACAAGTCTACTCGATTATATCGAGTAAACTTGTTATGATTTCTGGGATTATCATCCGCTGCTTTATAAATTTCTAATAACCTTAAATAAAATGGGTGCTAACAGCAACACCAATATAACCTCTCCGAAAAAAAATTCGTTTTTAGTAAATAAGCAATTTGTTCCATTTGGTTTTTCCACACTCTATATCTGATTTATAAAGAAAATTATAAAAATAATGAGATATCTGATAAATTACTATTAGCTTACTTTACTTAGGCCATGCAGGCATCGTGCCTATATACTTAAACACTGTCCAAGAGCTGGCACAAATCTTTGAGTAGGTATTTGAGTCAAGCTGAAAACTTTTCCTATACTTCTTTAATATTTAATCCTTTAGTAATTTTAACATAAATAGAAATATATACAATTTATAGTACAAGCAATCTTCTGGATTATTAGGGGTTGATTTAGCCCTGCTAAGTAAACACCTCCATACTATGGGGCTAGTGGACACACCTCTATGCAGGATGTGTGAACAGGAAGATGAAACTGTCAGGCATGTCTTATGCGAGTGTCCGGAGTTATCGTCAATAAGAGAGTGTGTGTTCGGTGAGTCTTGGCCTACACCTGCCGATATAAAGGAGATGTCTCCCAGTGACCTGTCCACCTTCCTGAGAAGGACTGGACAATGACCTAGGAGGACAACTCCTCGGGAGGATGTACAATGGCTCACATGTGGCCTAAGTGCTGTGAGCCTACACACTCACCCTCCCTACTCTACAGATACAGATACAGAGCCCTGCTACTCATCAGACAGGTCTGCAATTCCGTGTTGGGGTTTGATAAGGGAGGTACAAGATAAGCTTACCTCAAATACCTACCCAAAGATTGGTGCCAGCTCGCCTACTAAGTGTGTGGTATAATTTATATAAATCTCTATAAAGGTGGTTTTGAAATTGCTTTTTTTAAATAGATATTTATCAGAAGCATCATTCATTATTTTTTTCTTATTTTTTAATAAGAAACTGATTTTCTGATCATCTAATTATTTACACATCATTGAAATAAGTTTGTTACATTGCTCAATTTTGATATTTACTGCATTTATAATTTAGTGGAATTTTATGTAAAAAAATCACCATTATATAAAAAATTGTGAAATTACAGCAAATAATGAAATTGCAGTAGTGTATTGGTGCCTGTTTGTATCTCTTTTGTAAGTTGCTTTTATTAATAAGCAAATGAATAACAGCTTTTGAGCTTTGGCTTTGTATCGAGTGATACAAAGAAAATTTTTGATAAAATACAAACTTCTCAATGATCAGATCGAGTGTAGGGCATTCTCTAAACTAAACTAAATGTACCTAAGACAAATTAATAGTCAAAGATAGACAAGTGCTGTCACTTTCTTAAACTATGTTGAACTTGAATGGTCCCAATAGGGATCTTAATATTAAATGCTTCTTAACTAGTTTAAGGAATACTTATTGAGCGGTGCAATATGCTAGTCTTTACGACTCAAAGTAAATGGTGCAAACGGGCATAAATTTCGATAACATTCTAGATTGGTTCTTATTGGATTTTGTTTATAAAAAAATCAAATCATTTTAGTACAAATCTACAAAGAAATATTTGAGTACAATTCATCAATTAACCTTTTCTCAATTTTTGAAATTAATCTATATTCTGTGATAAGACAACGATCTCATTAGATTTGATTGAAAAAAAATGCAAAAATGTCGCATGTTTTTTGAAACACACTTTCTTTCAATTTAAACTTTATTAATATAGTTGCCCTTTTAGATTTACACTAATTCAATTTGTTTTAACTGTCACTGCCGTTATATATAAACTGTTCATTATTGTAACAGTGAAAAAACTTTTAATTACCAGCAACAACAGGAACTTAAATGAAAATGTATTTTTATACAGTTCCTTCCTAGGTATGAACCGGTTTGACATTGACATCGTGGCATTATGATATATGCTATAGTCTGGACGGTCCAAAGAAAAACCGCGTGTAAACTAATAAGACGGATGCGTATTGGATAACTCGCATTGAAATGTTGGCAGTAGGAGAACAGAATACCCCCGTTCAACCTTATCCACTAGCCTAGGTCATTCAATATTCACGTTATTTTATTTCACTTTTTTTCTTTAGGGTGACAATTTATATAAAAAGAAAATCTATTGTTTAATCTTTTAGGTCTCAGTGAATGTCACCCCATAAATCACACACACATTGTTTAATTTATTTTTATAATTCTCCTGTACTATTCATCCATTTTTATATTCAATGAATGGTATATTTCTACACACATTAATATTTTTAACAGCATTGGATTCTTTTGATTCATCAACCCAGCATGATTTTATTATCACAACAAAAGTGTTATATATTTCATATAATGCTAGGTAATTAAAAGTTTAGTAATAAAAAGACTAAAGAGAGATAATGAACAACAAAGCTGAAGTGGTGATATTGTTCAATTATTCATGGTTCCATCTGGAAAGATAATATTTGAAGTAATGTTTAAGTAGTGTTTAATTTTAGTTTTACAATTTCCATTTTTTATATTACCTCGTTGATATATATGTACCTAAGTTAAGTTTATATTATGTATGTTGACATTGAATATGTTTGAAGATTTTAGAAGTTATACATAATTTTATTTCTAAATTTGTCATAATCCAAATTTATATTTGACAAATTTCAACTTTAACCTTGAATAACATTGAAATGAGTGAAAGTATCAAAAAGTTATAGTAGCCCTTTTTTCTAAAGCGTCAAATTTCCTACAAGAATATACAGGGTGTCCTACGACGAGTTAAAACTATCTGTATATGGCAAAATACTTATAGTAAAATCATGGAAATTTCTACGTTTCGGTTTTCGGATGCGATCTTTTTAACTAAAATATTTTCAAAGATACAGACTTCCGGTTCTACCGGAAGTTGACTATAACTTTGTTATTTTATATGGAACACCCTGTATATTAATACATTTTTGAAATCTACGTTAAATTTTAGTACACTTTTGTCTGAAATTTTTTTTCGAAAAATGCATATTTTTGAGTTAATTTTTTTGTAAAAAATGTGACGGTTGCAGACCCTTACAAATTATTTTTTAAGAGGATACTCTTGAAGATGAAAATGGTTTCTGTTCGGTTGCTTTTAGCAAGGTCAGACCTATTTGAATCTATGTTGAAAATTTTTTCATTTTATACAGGGTGTGTTTAAAAAGTGTTCAAAGTTTAACTTCATAAATATCAAATTTTTTCATTTTCTTAAATAGAACCACCCGGTTTTTTCTATTTTAATGCATTGAGGGGTAAAAAATAAGGCTAATTCATGTATACTTTCCTATACCTATACCTAAACCTTACCGTTATCCAGATATTAAATGTTTTCTGTAAATTTTTAGAGATGCTGCAAATAAAGCACATATGTTCTTGTTACAACTTTGCCATATTTACCATGTATTAAAAGCAATTTTACATAATCTCTTTTATTTCTTAGTGTATCAACGGGTCAAAATAAAATTTAGACCACACCTGCATCTCTCAAAATTTACGGAAAACATTCAATATCTGGATAACGGTAAGGTTTAGGTATAGGAAAGTATACATGAATTTGCCTTACTTTTTACCCCTGAATGCATTAAAATGAAAAAAACCGGGTGGTTCTACTTAAGAAAATAAATAAATTTGATATTTATGAAGTTAAACTTTGAACACTTTTTATACTCACCCTGTATAAAATGAAAAAATTTTCAACATAGATTCAAATACGTCTGACCTTGCTAAAAGCAACCGAAGAGAAACCATTTTCATATCTTTAAGGGTATGCTCGTAAAAAATAATTTACAAGGGTCTGCAACGGTCAAATTTTTTACAAAAAAATCAAAACTTAAAAAGTTTGTATTTTTCGAAAAAAGTTTTCAGACAAAGCTGTACTAAAATTTTACGTATATTTCAAAAATGTATTAATATACAGGGGGTTCTATTCAAAATAACAAAGTTGCAGTCGACTTCCGGTAGAGCCGGAAGTCTGCCATCTTTGAAAATATTTAAGTTGAAAAGATCGTATCCGAAAACCCAAACGTAGAAATTTTCATGATTTCACTATAGGTATTTTGCCATATACAGATAGTTTTAGCTCGTCGTGGGACACCCTGTATAGTCTGAAGTATTGCTCCTTATGTGAGTTATAAAAATTTGAAAAATAACAATTCAAACATTCTAGTAAATATATTCCGTATTTTTAATTTTTTCTTTACAATTTTTTTTCCATTTTGTCTACTTTTATTAAGTAGTAAATTGTTTTTCGTATCCATTGTTCCTTCTGTAAGTATAA
Source organism: Galerucella calmariensis (assembly GCA_910591675.1). NCBI lineage: Eukaryota > Metazoa > Arthropoda > Insecta > Coleoptera > Chrysomelidae > Galerucella > Galerucella calmariensis. The sequence goes on along the minus strand of CAJUYG010000273.1, from coordinate 60,430 downwards.
TAATGATTTATACTTTGTTTCAAGTTTATTTCATTCGTCAAAACAATTTTGCATTTTTACATATTATTTTGTTGTAATATCCAATGCCTGACAAGGTACTAGACCAAGTAAAATTATGTACAATAAGTAGTTAACAATAATGTTGCTTTATTATATGCGACTACCATTTTTCAAAAAAATCTATCATCCAGTGGTTACATATAAAATTCGATAAAGTAGTCGCAAGGTGCCAAACAAAGTGAATTTATTGTTGACAAAAAAACTTAAATCGTTCAGTAGATAATAAGCAAATTTATAAGCAATATTTTTGCAATATACCTTCTGGTCTATTAGATAAGTAATATTTTTTTGTTTTAGTATATTTTGTTCCAAGTATTTTTATATGGTGTTATACCAGTTCAAGATGCAATAAAAATAATTTTGATAATCAAAGTTTTTATTTTCCATAAATATACCTATGAATAAGCCCGCAAGCTCTGTAGAAAAAAGAAGAAAATTATTTGACGGACCAATGGAGAAAAAGACAGTCGTCCTGAGATCAACGTTTTCTGCACAACACGTTGTTCTAATAATACTCTGTAAATGTCTATCGACCTGTTTCGATTTTCAAATTTATATAGTAAATCCTTTCTAATATCCGCTCGTCGTCTCATTAGCCACTTCCAATCCCCAACCCTTACCGTTAAGACATTTGGCATCTTCCAACGGCTGCTTCCATTTTGAAAACGACAGATTCACTTTTCACAGTATACCCCCTATACTCTATATTGTGACTCTTCGCTATCCTACCGACCGTCTTGGAAGCAAGGCCAAAGATTACAGAATAAAAAAATAAGATGTTTCACTCCAGGGCGGTTTGATTCAACTTGCTGTCCCAAACGGACGCCGCTCTCATAAATTATGTTTACGACTCGCTTTTGTTGGCAATAACGAGACCGGTAGATACCAAATAAGTTCGAAAAGCTTATTTTATTTTAAGCTATACAGGGGTAATTAGAGAAATATATATTTAAATTAATAGGATTGTTTATCACAAAGGTTTATTTTTAAATGTTAATTATTTCGAAAAATGTTTGGGATATGAATTTGAAAAGGTAAGTAAAAAATAAACTTGAATTTTTAAAATGAATCAATTCAAAGTTTTCATCCAGCATCTTAGTAATTTTGTGATACTTATTGATAATCTAGCATATATTTATCACAAATTCAATTAAATATACTCATTAGCCACCAGAATAATAGGGCCACTAATCTTAAATTTTGATCTTTTAAATAACGCGTATTTTTTGGATTAAAACAGTAAAAAGAGAAGCAGCTGCAGGATACCTTTATTAAAATTTTTTATAAATGTAAAATAATGAGTTTGGTTTATGTGTTAAATTTAATCTATTGTTTTTCAATATACATTTGATAGTAAAATATATACGGACACTGGTATAGAGACTGGCATAATATTTGAAAGGAAATTGATTACATGGATGATGAAAAGAAAATTTAGTAAATTCGTTAAAAAGAAACTGACCAATTCCCCTTTGGTTAGCAATAGAATTGAATTTTTGTGTTTTCTTGCTTAATGTACTTGTTTATATAATATCCTTATTATAAAAAGAAATCCGTAATTTTGTATTAGCAAATATTACAAACTATTTAGTATTTATAAGCTTTGCTATTAAAGAGGAAAATATTAATATGACTTTTTGTTCATTTCAACAATTATTAATTAATAAATTTAAAAAATCTATACAACATAAATATAAAACACGAACAACCAATAAACACCGTTTTAAAATAACAGCGCTAGACGTCCCGTATAATATTCCAAATTAAATGCAAGTAAGGACGTAGCGACGTACTGTATCATCCAAGTCACCAGCGGCATCGGTGCTTTACGCGATAAATTCGAACGAGTGAAACATCTTATATTTTCATTCTGTAATATTTGGCAAGGCGTACCTTTTCCGTATCGCTTTTTTTCTTACTTTGAATTACAGAGGTAAGCACAGCTCCAAGGATACTGCTAAAACACCTAGGCCAACTTGAAAGTCCCTAGAATACCTGCTAGTATTTCAAGACATCTCTACCTTCATCTACCCAACCAGTTGCTAGCACATTTTGACATCTCTAACGAACCAGTTGCTTGTACATTTTTAAGACATCTCTACCATCAATAAGACTACCTCTTAGAACGTCCTCAAGACATCTCTTCCTTCGATCTCATACTTCAGGTACGGTTTCGCAAATCGAAAACGTCAACGAGTTTGCGCACTAATCAATACTCTAAACGGTTCCAGAACGGTTTGTAAATGCCCGTTTTAACAAATCTAATATATACCATAGAGAAATATAATATAATTTTATTTTGTCTATGATATATACCATGTAGGAAATAAAACAAACGAATTCAGTCTTATAAAAAAAGTATCATTTCACAAAAATTGTATACAACAATGGTTAAAAACCAAAAAAAACATCCATCATATAAAACAGAACATATTACTCATTCAGACTTTTGAATCATTAACCAACAAGTTTTTTTATGTAACGAAATGACAACTAATTACAAGTTTATTATATTTGCTAAATGAGTCTAAAAATATTCTGTCGTTAACGGTTAACTGTAGAAAAATATTTAAATAAGTACTGAATAACTAACTCACACAGAAGCGACATCTTCGTTGTCATGAAAAGCAACTGTCATGATTAGGTGCCGATCATGTCATTTGCTATGTGAAAAGTAGACAACCCACTTCACTTGCAACGCATATCACTTTTGCATATATGAGTGTGAATTGAATATGCCATTTTGGTAATCGTTCTTGTGATTATCACTCTACTGTTTCTTTTCATCTATATAGTTTTCCTTTTTATTCGACAGAACTGTTTACATCAACTCTTATTGTGAGTTATTTTGACAGTTGTTCAAGTCAAAATGGCTTATCCTAACAACGATGTCTTCTTAAGGAAATGTCAAATGTCTATTTTGTGTAAGTGGGTTATTTTGTGCTTTTAGTAACAACCAATTTTTCAAGATTTCAAGTCCAGTCATGTTACTAAATCATATAGTTTATAATCAATGTACAAAATCCTATTATTCACACGATATTGACAACAGATGGAGCTAATAACAACGGTCACTTATATTCTCAGCTAGTACTGAGGTTTTTATTTCAAAATGATTAAAAAGACTAGACAAATTCACTGCGCGATCACAGTTCTTCTTTCATCAATTTTTCTTTCATTGAATTTATATCTTCTTCTGGAAGGTTTCGTAACGGTGGTCTGCATATACCTACATTAAAAGGAGCTATGAAATTCATAGCAACTTTCATTGACGACACCCAGAAACCTGTAAAACATTAACGAGCAAAATTTACTGAATGGAATAGATTTAAATTTTAATGATATACATTTAACGACTACTATTATAGAATGATTGGATTATTGAGTAAATTTCAAAAAATGTTTTGTAACTCACCGTAATCTAGTATGGTGTTACAGTGAAAAATCAATTCTTTTTGTAACCTTCTGGCTTCTCCTGCTTTCGAGTGTTTGGAACATTTCATAATATTTGCAACTAATGCAGGGTACAAATTACCCGTTGGCGTTATTGCGGCATCAAAACCATTGGACACAGCTACCGATAATTGCTAAAAAAATTTATACTAGATACATTTAGTAAATAATTTACATTCCTATCAATATTAGAAATATAAAATTAGCACTGTACATACAATATAGAACCAGATAAACATAAGAATAGTTTGTTAACACATTTAGTTCAGCTGTAGTCAGTTACCTAGGGACGGAGCCCTACCTACAATTTTTTACCAAGCATAAAAGTGGTAAGATTTCTTTAAAACCTTGCAGTACATGATTCTAAAAAACCACAACTGCTCTACGTCATCAATTCAATAAGATAAAAGGAAGCAACTTCCACATTTCTAGCAAAAATCTGTTACTAATAAGAAACATTGCAGTTGCCATGTAATAGATTCATGATGTTGTTAATTAAAAACACTTATTTAATGTCACTTCACATGGTTTTACTTCTACTATTTTGTTAATACACAATATATTCAATCAAACTTCAGTCAGTCCCTCAGTGGAGTTCAAGTTAAAATTGTAAATTGTAATTATAAAAAAAAATATATATATATAATCATTGAACTTACCGAATCAGCCCCAAAGAAAATTTTGTACCTTCCATTGCTTGCTTTTAACAATGCTACTGCGTCATTTACATCACTTGATACAAATTCAATACCACAGAAAGTTGGAATACTTGACGCAAAATTTACTATAAAGTCTGCCATATTTACTGGAAAATCATTAAGATGTAACAGAAAATGTCCAAAAATTATCCTTACCCATACTTACAATTAACTGTGGTTATTTCAGGATTATGACTATAAATCAATGGAATTTTAGGTGCTATATCACTGATATTTTTCAAATATTCTGCAAGTTCTTCATTACAACTTGGTCTATAATATAATTCTGGTATACAAAGAATTGAGTCTGCTCCCATCGTTTCAGCGTGCTTGGCCAATTCTTGGACATCCGGAAAAGGACAAGCACTTATTTGTATCATAACATGCATATTTAGAGGTTTACAAGCAGTTATCCATTCTTCAGTTACTAATTTCCTTTCACTTACTGTCATTGACATTCCTTCACCTGTACAACTATTTACTAAAAATATAAATAAAAATTTAACATTTTATCAAGCAGGTAAATATTTGCAATTAATTATTTTAGGCACTTATCAAAACAATTTTTTATTATGTACCCAATTTAAGATGACTTTTTATTTATTTAACAGATTAATCAATTTATAATAATACTATTCCGAACATTCATAATTAAAATAGAGTTACATAAATATACTTAAAAGCTATGAATCAAAATGTAAGATTTAATAAAACGTACAAGGTAAAGAATTTCACACTTAAAAATAGCTAAGACCTTAAGAATTAATATTAGTAGAATAGTGAAACTTACCTACAACACCATTTATTCCATGACTAGAAAGATATTCAGCATATTTTGAAATACAGCCTACTTTCAGTGACCTTAAAACAATAAATATTCTTTTCAATAGACATATATTTAAAACCATGTGTAACAACAATAATTATAAACACATCAAATCTAATGCTCAAGGTAATGCTTGTTACTCTTAGTCAACCAAAAACTAGATATTAAGGTGAAATCGCCTCCAGCTATTTCATTTTTCCCAATTTTCAGCCAGTTTATTAGACTGTTAGTCAAATATTAAAAATTGCACTTTGCCTTTGTTCAAGTTTCCATTTTGTAGTAAATTGTGCATTTCAACCTCACCATTTGAAAAGAAATTCATCTCAAATGGAACACAGCATAAATAGTAGTGAAATAAATATTTTTTTCCAATTGGTTGACTGGTTGAGGGCAATTTCAGTCAAATATCTTAGATAATCAAAGTGATTCTAAAAAGGAGCTAAATTATTATAAATACTTACAAATCATTTCGGAAAATATTAAAAACTGGTACACACACTCCTTTAAAAGAAAATTTGACCTAAAACATTTGTACAAATAACAGTTGACATGCATATACACAGTTTTTATCAATTTTAAATCAATTATTAGACTTACTTCTCCCTCAGATGGAGTATTATCATCTGGATCAATATAAACTTCTATAAATTCAGAAGCCTACAAAATATCAAACCCTATTAGACTACTACATAAAATAATGTTTTCGTATGAGTACTTAAGATGAGTAATAGACCTAAATTGACAGAATATATATTTTAATTGTAAGGGTAAGAGTAATTTGTGGTTTAATAATTAATTTTTATATTTTCCTTGCGTGTTTAGATAACAATTTCTTACAGTAACTAACCAGAAATAACTACGTATAAGTTAATTTTAATGTGGATACATTTTGATTACAATATATACCTCCATAGCTTCTGCAGTGTTTTCATCATTGTCATAATCATCATCTTCACTTTTTATTTCTTTCTTTAACTTATCCCTCTTTTTCTTTTTTGTAATTTCTGGCTCCTGAAATACAGTTTTCATACGCATATTGGGATAATACAAATTAGGCATTGGTCACTTTTCGATTTGTTTTTCCGAACACCATTTTTCAGATTTATTATTGCTACTATAATTCTTACCTCTATTTTCTCACAAACATGATTATGTTTAGTGTTCATAGCAACAATTTGTAGAGCCACACCTGAGTTTAACAATTTAATTCTAAAATAAGCTGGACACTCAGTTTTTGGACTAAAAGAAAACCAATAGGTGGATGAAGGAATGTTCAACTATTACCTACTTACTTACATTCTAATTGTTCTCATTTTTCTTTTCCGATTTTGCTCTTTCAACTTAGTTGTACGACCATAAACACATATAAGCTTCAGTTCAGAATAGACAAAACTTTCTTTAGCAGTTGCAAATTCATTTGTAATTAATCTGGAGTCTTTTGTAGTAAATTTTGTGTTTGTAACTTGACAGTATTCGTTTAGTTTTTCCATTAACTCATTGTAACTTTTAAAACAAGATCCTATTTCAAAAGCTTCCATGTTTAAAAGCTTATTTGTAAAGTAACAATAGGTATTTTTTAATTCGAATAAACCTATTTCATAAATATAAAACAAAACAACAAATATAGGTTATGTATTTTCAGATTCTGACTTCTTCTTCTTTTTACTGCTTGCATGATATATATATATAATTATTTTTTGCCTTGCTTACTTGGTTATATTAAAGGTGACCCAATTTATACCAAGATTTCGAATACACAGAATTTCTATAGCAATAATAATCTGTAATTTTGTTGTGGTTGTTTATATACATTATAAAAATTAATCAAGAAAAAAAAAGAAGTTTGTAAATCAGATGTTAACCTCATCACACGTGTCAATGTCAAATATTTATATACTACTAACAGCTACTAATGTTCAATGTTCAAAATAAATTTTTGTTAACATGATATTATATGAAATATAGAAGTGGCAATGGCAAATAACGTAATATTGTTATTGTGTGTCTCTCTGGTTTTAAATTCAATTGAAATACTTTGCCAAATACAATCACAAATAGCTAATGTTAAGTTGACTACTCCCACAAGCAAACTCAATATTTCAAATCATGCTTTAAATATACCTAAGAGTGAAAGTAACGATTCAGATGTTGAATCAGGGACTGTGATTAGAGGAATATTAGTTTTTGTTGGAATAGGTATCATATTTATTGTATATATAGCTTGCCAGACTTACAGGTAAATTATTTTATTTGGAAATAGATATTTGATTATAATTACCATATTAAAAACATAAACATGAATACACTACACTAAAAAAATATCTGAGCTCAAATCTTTGGTAACACTTACTACTTTTTTAGAAAAAAGAAAATGCCATTAATCAATAAATATGGTGTTCGTGGAAATAGATCAGATGTGGAAATGAGACCATTGCCTCTTGATGATGATGAGGACGATGAAACGGTATTTGACTTGGGTAGTTTAAATAAACCATGAGTACTATATTTACATTGTAAACAATTTGTATATATTGTCTTCAAGCAAACCTATCAGTTTTTGCAAAAAATTTAAGAGTTCTACCTGTAGTGTACTAAATAACATTTAATTTTATTTGTGTGAATGTTTAATTTGAATTTTATTCTTCTTTATGGTTATAGATAGTAATTTATAAAAAAATACAATTTTCATTTGAAAATTCATGAATTGAATGAGTATACCATCCATTCGGATATCTGCCAAGACAATAGACGTTTCCATCAGTGTTACAATAAACTTCTTATATCACTTCATATTTTTTCAGCTGTAACTTTGCTGGCCATAGTAATATTGAACTAGTAATATCAGTAATAAAAAATTAAAAAAAGGAAACATTAATTTGTTAGTGAGAATATTATAGATATCATCTATTGTATTCAGCTTTTAAATAATTTTGAAGCATTAATTTATTTTAGTACCTTATATAGTTTTATCATGTTTTGACTTGCACTGCTTTACTCTTATAAGTTTGCTTGAGAATTACACCTAGGATGAAGAGATATGTATATGTATGCATATTCATACTTAAAAAATATCGTGAATCTTGAAGACTGTTTTCTGTATAGTGAATGTTTATTTTTTTAATGAAAGAGTGTAATGTAAATAATTTTCTGCAAATACATTTGTTAATAAGAAATGTTTGTGTTAATTAATATTAAGAAAACTAGCTGAAACCTACATTTCTATATAGTGTATATGCTTTGAATCCAAATTTCCAGCTCAGGATTTTATAGTTGAAATATTTCCAATTAGTATATTTGCATAACTCAGTACCTAATCAATGTGCCATTAGCTTAATTAATCAGTAAAAATTACATAGATTTTCCTTATCTAACTTGTGCAATATCCGTTATAAAAATTTCTTTGTGATAATAGTTGTTTACGTAATTAGTGGGATACGGACATTATTAACGCACGCATGTGAAGTTTGCACGACGAGGAATCGTGTAATCACATAAGTGCGTTAATAATTCCTATCACACGTGTTACGTACAAAATTGTATCTACAACTGTTTATTAGTATTATTAACAGTACCTATATTATGAGATTAAAAAAAAATTCAATCCAACGTATTTTTAATAATATTGACTGCAAACTTAAGGTACTGTGTATCATATTTTGTGATCATAGCAACAAAGACAAACAAGGCTGTGGAAATAAAATAAATTAGTTATGTCATCAAATTTTCAAAGTTGAATGAACAAAAATCTATAAAAATGAGTTCAAGCGAAGATTTCATTTCGGAAATTGAAAATGCAGCTTCCAGTGTTATTTTAAATATTTAATTCTGGTATTAGTATGATTCTAGATTCTTATTATCGCACTAGTGCGATAAAATGTATTCAAAAACGCACTAGTGCGGTAATATACGTCATTATGACACTGAAAATAGTGTCAAATTGTACCCTATACATGACAGTTATTGATAAACAAAATTGTAGTTGAGTTGTGAGTGAGGGTTCAGTTCTATGTTTTACCTAGATTACATTACAAGGGGATCAACTGACCTTATTTAGTCTGTGACCTAAATTGTAAATTTTGGTCCAAAAGATCTAAGTTTCTGAGAAAGTCTATTATCAGTTTTGGAACTAGATATGTAACCTGATCAGGCTCTCAGTCAGTAGACCTGTTCCAGATATTTGAGGTGTTGGCCGACAATTACCCTGTAATAATGCACCTCATTGCAGAATCTGCATGTTCCACTGTTGAATTCTCTCATCTGACAGTGATGGTATCTTAAAGAGCAACATCCAGTAATTATTCTTACCTATGTAAACCCAATATGTTTAACATTTCATTTCAATAGATAAAAATTAATACATATATTCAAAATGTTTACCTTAAAGGGAAAAAGCAAAGATTTTTATAGATTTAAAATTAAAATGTTCTTAAATAGTTTATTGATTTTAATGTATTTATTTGAACTTGGTTCAAATTAGAATCTATTTAAACATGAATGCATGTAGGTAAGTTGTCAATTAGCACTGATAATACAATATGTATTTTGAACAAGCTATATAACTAGAGAATCAGTAAATTTGTTTCAATTCATACTACTAATTTCTTGCGAATCTTGATATACTATTTCTAAAGCAGTTGTGATAGTTCGGACATCTCCTTCTATTGTTTTTGCCCAATTTTCTACGTCACCCAGTTCTTTAAGGGCACCACTAAATTGTTCAACTAGGTTTAGCCACTGCTGGGTCTGTTTTGAAAAGTTTGTTGCACTCATATGCAGCTGTTTAGCTTCTGCATCCAATTTCTTTTGATTTAAATAGGCCTGAGCAACACCAACATTTAAATGATCCACCAGAGCTTGTGTTAGATCATTGGCCGTGGCACACGCTTCTTTCCTTTTCACTTCTTGCAATTCTTTTTTTACTACTTGTTTTGCTTGATGCTCCTTAACCATTAATGCCAACATTTTATCTATCTATGTATTCGTAAATCTCAAATGTATAATTGAATTATAAATTTTTTTTTTATTTTTATTCAGACTTTTGAACAAATAATAAACATAACAAATATAAACCAAAACCTTTATAAATATAAACGTCACTTTTCACTGTTGTTTTTTTTATCAGTCAGATGTTTTCTACGCGTTCTTCTGGTTAGACTGTAGATCTCCTTAGACAAGACCAAAAGATAGTTACCCTACGACTTGGTAAGAAAATGACATTAATAAAAGAAGATAATTTCTCTATGGTGTGTATCATGTGAAAGATGAAGAATTTCTTTAAACAGTTATTGGAAATGACAAATGACAGATTTGACTTGTCTTTTTTATTGTCAGTAACGGATATAATTAATCTTAAAAACTAAAAACTTGTTACAATTTATTGAAATATTGCTATGAAATAAAAATATTGAGAAATTATAATCATGTATCATTAAAAGTGTATGGCTTCAGAAAAAACGTTATGTTTTAATACCAAATACTGGTTTTTAATACGATCTTTTAATCATGATAATTCAAATGACTGTTTAGGACAATAGTGAATTTATATGTATATCTTGGTTTGTATACAGAATACGAAATGGAAAACATTTCAATAATTTATAGATTCTAAAGGTAATTTTTTTATACATTTCTAGCTATACTTAAGTAACACTTTTAAATTTCTAGGTGTTTGTCGAGGTGTTTATTGTGATGATCTCTTTTGTCGAGTTTTATGATACCATACTATGTCTCGACAAGAAAAAGCCAAATCCGTTACATTCGTAAGTAATTGAATAATGTCCTCTATCATTATATATGTTTTAATGGAATTATATTATTTTTTTAATATTGCCAATATAATCAAACAAGGAAGTGGTAGATGATAAAAGCATAGTGTCTATACTTAAATATTTTTTTAATTATCTATTCCTATTTTAATAATCACCTATATTTAAGCAATTATTAAAGTAGTTTAAAAGACATTTAAATTTTAAAATGTACAAATAACCAATGGCTCAACATGAAATAATATGGTATAATTTTCTCATAATTTTCCCAGAAAACTTAAAATAACTGTAGAATGTATTTTGTGCAAGTTACAGTCAGTGTATAAAAATGTAACTTGTTGCTTTGTATTAAATCATATTATTTTTTAATGAGGTTTTTAAAAAACTAGTAGCTCAACTTCAAAACTTGAAGAGAGCAATAGTATTAGAATTAACTTACAATTGCAGTATGATTGGTAATACTGTTATCCTATATCCGTTTTGCTATTTCAATGTGAATTCCACTATGGGTTTTTTTGTATATTACATTATTATCTACCCCATCTTATCATTACAAATGTTGTTTGTCACCAAAAATTTGTGCCACACACATGTTCTAACTGTTCATTGTAATAATATCACAAAAAGTAATTTTAATTTTTAAAAGTACCTAGATGTAAAATCTCAAACAATGATACACAGTTATTGAGACTAGTTCACACTGCTGAATATTTCAACCAAATGCTAGGAAATATATATTATCTATCATCCTATCTTTCATTGTCTTGTTGATAACAAAAAAAATATGTTGATGTTTACTTTTATGTATCAAAGATTTGAGTTCTTACTTAAAATAAGCTACCAAATATAAAAGTCAATAACTAGGTATCCTGAATTATTTTTGGAATTTCTCAATTTGAAACAATAAGATCTGATTCTAAATCAGAATAGTTGCTTCTGCAATCGATTTTGGAAAAACTTTACTTTCTTCGAATCTACTTTTAGTGATTTTATTTAGTTAACTGGTTATTTTTTATACTAGGAATTTCATAAAGATCTATTAACTGTATTGAATGCCACTTGACTGTTAGTAAATGCAAAATTCATTTTTATAATCATCTGTTAGATAGGTTGAAATCAGATTTCACTGATATTGTTACATTATCATTAAAATAACTAGAAGGAATGAAACTATTTATAACTAAGTTGCACCTTAACATTTTTGAAGTTACACATTGAAGATAACACTGTTGACAGAAAAACTGCTTAAATCAAGATTTATTATTTAATCATACCTATAGGTAGGGATTAGTTATCTTATCATTAAATTGACAATACGATAAAATGCCTGGTTTGTACTCTTGTCTTACTACTTCGTAACAGAGTATTTGTTTCCAAAATGAATACTAAAAAAAATGAAAAATCGGAAAAAAAGTCTATTCGCATGTCTTTGAAGAAAAAACGAAGTAAAACTGTTAGCGAGGTAAGCTTTTCACATAACAATGTATTCAATAAAATTTAGAAATATGTAGATTTTTATTAATGAAGAAATTCTAATAAAAATCAACATTTGTGATATTTATCAGTTTTTGTGGTTTCTTGTCTGGTTTAAATGAGCCTTCACTACTATAGAAATACGTTGAATGAAATATTGCTTAAATGGGGAGGTGTACATTAATTATTTACCCAGTTGTATTACCACCGCTAGAGGGCGCTAAGCTGCATTGAAAATACAGATATTTTTTCTTGTTCCAAACTTTATTGCTTATGTATAATTTGGTATTTGGTATAATTCAACTGCACGTCTTATTTAACTAAGTCTCCTACATACAGGATGTGGACAGGGATTTTGGTTTTGGTAAAAATTGAAATGTATCAGATGTGACACTAATTCAATTGATAATGAGAACAACAATATAAATAATATAAAGAAGTAATTATATAAGCAGGGATTTTTGTAGAATAGTACTATAAATAGTTCAGCAGTTGAATGATTTGAGACACATCATTGTTTTTGAAAAAAAAAATTAATGTAATCATAGCATGTTAAGTGCGCGTCATATAAACTTATTGAAAATAGTGTGAATGGATCTTTTAAATGTGTCAATACTAAACTAGTTGTTATGGTATAATTTGTAGAACAGTGATGCCAGCTCAACAAAAATGTTAGTAGATGTAATGATACAATTAAATTTTGTAAAGTAATAAAACCAGGTGGAAAAAATGAAAAAACATTTATACAAAAGAGTAACTAGATTGAATTTAGAAATACCTAGTTTGATATTTAAATAAATACATAAATATTACATTGTTAGGAAGACTAGAGCTAGACAATGCTTTAATAGATTTTTTTAAATGAAAATTCCTTGAATATGGCAAGACATACAAAAGTTGCAGTAAACTTTAATGTTCCAGTTACAACAGCAACAGCAGAATTTGTTATTTATTAAATGTATATAATAATTAGTCATAAACGTTTTCCAGCAATTTTTGGAACAGCTAGAAATGTTTAGAATTTTTCATTTGTGTATTTAAGGACACAAGGTATGTCATTTATTCAACCATTTTGTTTTTTTTCATAAATTGGAATGTTTTATGATTTCGACATTGTTTATTTTTCGATTATATTGTTTTATTGTGCTATAAAAAATTTCATAACACTAGTGCAGTGGCGAATTTTAACATGTTGCGCCGTCTATTAAGTTTGTCTATTCATAAATTACCGAAAAAAAGTTGTTTTACATACATTGTGGCTTCAGATAGAAGCTGCGCGACATCGGTAAGGGTTGAGGAATCATGTCCAATTCCATTTATAGAACGATGACGTTTAGTATAAAGTCAAAAAGATTAAAAATTGAGATTTACCAGACCTTTTAAATGAGGTACTCTGCTTCTGTGAGAACTTACAAGGACTCACACGGAAGCATTTTGGAGTGGAAATAATCCCTCTAGATAAACTGGTGGCCTATATACAGGGTGGTCCTTAAGAAGTATTTGTACATAGAAGTACAGTACAATCTTCACTTCAAAATATTGCGATTTCAATCAACTAGCATCAATAAAGTGTTGACATTAAAAGAGATACAGGGTGTTAAACATGAAATTTTAATTTTTTTTTTACAATAACTAACGCTTTTTGACGTAGATGCACAAAAATTTAAGGTTGGGGGTTTTTGGATGTGAGAAATCATAATTTTGTATCTATTTCGATGTATTTTGTAGAGGGCGCCACATAGACCACGTATGCGGCATAAATGTTCGCAAAACTTTTTAGGCTGTTGAGCCCAACCCAAACGTATAAATGAATGAAATGAAGTATGACTTTATACCTAACGCCATTTGAAAATTTTAAGGTGTATCTCCAGTAGAAAGGTAGTGCATATGTCATTTATGACCAGTTAAAAGTTGACTTTTCTCGGCATTTCTTTCCAATAGGTCGCATTTCTGAAATATTAATAGTGTGTCCTTTCCAAATGAACACCGTGAATAATTTTTTTAGTTTGTTATTTTTTCAATGTCCTCTCTCACTTACATCTCTCTTCAAGCAAGTTCTGATCTCATCGATATGAATGTCTATAAAACGTATTCTTAGTACCGGTGCAACATAAATAATATAAAAGATTGTCATATCTAAAATTTGATATGACGCAATTTACAATTAGAGGATTATTTTATAAAAGCAAAATTTATTTTATATACAATAGTTATTTATATATAGATAATATAAAATTCTTCAAGTTTAAATTGCTTTTTGAATGTAATACCTAAATGTAAATATTTATGGTTATGTTTTGTCAATAATTCTAGTTGAATCTCATCATATTAGACTGGGAATGGGAGCCGGTTTTACCATCAAGTTTCTTGTGGAAAACAAATAGAATAAGGCTAGAACTTGCCTTATACTTGGATGTATTCCTTGGATACTACTTTAATTTCCAAATATGATGTAAAAGTTAAATTAACTTATGCTTGTAACATTTTTATATAAGTTTCTCGCTAAATGGCATTGGCTTATCAACTGCTATAAGCTATTTCCCGATATTTCTCTTCTCAATATAATGTGTATCAAAAACTATTTCACAAAACATAAATTAGATAATATATTCATAATAACTTAAATTTAAAAACTTCATTTGCTTAACGCCATCTGATGGTACATAATATGTGCTTACTAATAAAAAAAATTATTTTCAATTAAATATCAAAGTGTATCCCACAATCCAGCGTGGATTGTGTTATTTTCTTTTGATTTGATACAAGGTTTTCTAATTAAATATCATCTTGTTCTTCAAGATGACATATTATTTTTATTGCAAGCTCTTTACATAAATAGTAAATCGTTAATCAAGTTTAAGGTCGTTCTGTAATTTTTATTGATATTTTATTGAATCTTGAACATGTGATTAAAATATTATGTGTATGGTTATATATCGTTGACAACTTTTTGTAAGGCTACGCTACATATATATTTGGTTTTTAAACAACGATTTAACGCATGTGCTCTGTGTTTCCATAGTCGTAACATCGATCCAGAAAATAGGAAATAAATTCAATTCAAAAATGTTCATACAGCGTGTCCACGGATGGAGTATCCTATAGGTGAAACATTTTTAATTATTATTTTTTCTTTTTTGGGAATCAAACCACAATAAAGTTTTTCTATTTCTATTTTAAGTCAGGTATTTGTAAACATGCTTGGGAAGAGGGGCATAAAATTCAATGGGATTCGACAAAAATAATATTGAAAGAGCCCAATAATAAAAGACGAAAAATCAAAGAAAGTGCTTTAATACAACTAAATGCAGATAAATGTGTAGCTAGTATTTCAGCCGAATGTAGTCAAATTTGGTTACCAATGTTAGAAAGAGAAATTTCCAATAATCAATTACCTGCGTTATCAGGATAGCATCATAAGTTTTTATCCAGGTTTTCTTATGATTTATCATTGGAATAGTTGTTAATCGATACACATTTCAATGCATAAAATCACTAAACTGAGTCATACATATTGTGAAAACAAAAATAATCATACACAAAAAAGTAACAACAAACGCGTTGTATTAACAACATTTCCAAAATAAGCGAAAAAAAGCGCTATACCAATAAAAACCTTTCCTGGAACGTGCACTTCACTGGATTCCATTTCTAGTAGACTATCATATCGTTAGAATGTCATAAAATAAAATATTTTATTTAACATTTCACCAGAGATATGATCTACTATCAATGGACCTTAATAAAATTTGACAACAAAGTTTTGTAGTCTTAAACTTCAAAATATTATTGATTGTCTAGTTGTCATATTTTTTTCGTTGCGTCAGATAGGGACCAAAAATTATTTTATCACTAGTTAATCTTGACAACGATAGCTGGAACGCTACCGAAACGTCGAAATAAAAAGAAATAGAAAAACTTTATTGTGGTTTGATTCCCAAAAAATAAGTGAAAAAATAATAAATAATGCCACAAGGAACTTACAGAAGATATTTTTAAATATTAATTTAGTGAAAAATTTTATTCTTGATTAAAGGTTTTGCTTGTTCTGAAACCCCATAAAATGAAATAAAATTCAAGTTTTTCAAAACCCGTCTCATTTTATGGCTAGTTTTATGAAAACCTGGAGTCTGACTTTTTGACATTTCTTCACATATTGGCTAATGTCTCGGGAACCTTAAGGTTTGCAAGTTTCTAGTCTACGCCATTCGATTCAGAATTGAATTTTCTATAAAAAGAGGAATTTTTAAAATTATGAGTCTTCGCGAATTAGTATAAGTTTCGGTGTGGACTTAGAAAAAACCTGAAAATTCCAAAATCTATATCTAAGGGTTTTTCGATGTGAAACATTCCCATTTTTTTATAGAAAATTCAATTCTGAATCCAATAGCGTAGACTAGAACCTTGCAAATCTTAAGGTTCCCGAGATATTAGCCAATATGTGAAGAAATGTCAAAAAGTCAGACTCCAGGTTATCATAAAACTGGCCATAAAATGAGACGGGTTTTGAAAAACTTGAATTTTATTTCATTTAATGGGGATTCGGAACAAGCAAAACTTTGTATCAAGAATAACATTTTTCACTAAATTAATATTTAGGATACTCCATCCGTGGACACGCTGTATAATATCCTTCTTGGTGTGCGACATCCATTGTTAATGTCCTTCTAACACATTCCGTTGAAAGAAATGAAAAAAAGACAGGTCTGTGATTAATACTAATAAAAATATCGCAATAATGAACCGTTTAAATGTATTACAAACGTTAACCCTTGACTTGAAAAAATTGAATAGTTGATGTTTGGATTACGCGCAAGCGCGACCTATCAATCGGGAGAAATTAAAATATTCAAAATAGGATGCAGACGTACCTTTCGTATTGGCAATGTGTCTTACGTCTCTTTCTACTGTCCGCTCACCAAGAAGGGTATTATATTATTATGAACTATACATTGATTGAATTCCAGCCTTTTATCAAACTAGGTTTTGCAATTTTTTTTTGTAAACGATACAATTGCAAAGACCACTAATTTTCAAAAACAGTATAATCACGACCTCCATGTCTAAAAACAACTATATTGAGTAATTACATATTTTTATTTCTCTTATAATATAAGTAATACATAATTTTCATTTCAAACATACAACTTTAGGCGCCATTTGTAACGCAGCGTGACGTACTAGCCCCTACCTACACGCCCATCGACCTTGAATCTACCAATTATAGATGTTCTATCATAGTAAATCTGTATACCTTTGGTTCCGTGTATGACAAAACAAAAGTCAATCATATTTGAGGTTATGTTTTATTGTATTTGTATCCTGTTTATAAGCACACAAAAATGGCAACAATAACCTTGAAAACAGTCGACGAACGGACAAAAGGCCTAACTTTAACTGTAGATGGGGATCACTTTGGTGCTTCCAAAAATCTATATTTAATGTGTCTTCTGTACTTTATAACCGTGATACAGGGTGTTTTATGAATTTATCCTATTTCTTTCGAACCTCATAACTTCCGAATTACCCAGTATATTATTTTAAAATTTGGTACACGTGATAACCATCAACTAGAAATTTATACTTCAAAAAACGGAGAGATTTTTATTAATTTTATTAATTGAATGAAAAGAAAAAAATAAATTCTAACAACATTGTCCAAAAGGAGCAAATCTAACCTACTAAAATTGCAGTAGCGGCCCTGTAATCACATTTTTTAGTTGTCTGTACTCGTAAACATACAAACTCAATTGAATTTCTAGGATGCTCCTCTAGATAAATTGAATAGATTCCATTTGAAGCTAAAAAATAAAACAAACCTCTCCGATACCATTGTTAACCCCCAAAACGTGCATAAATTATTACTTTGACGGTAAATTTTTGGTAGTAAAATTGTCTGCGGAAAAATAAAAAGGAAGTAAATAGATTCGATTTTTTATACTCTTTCCTATTATAAAAAAAATCTATATAGAGGTTGTTGTTTTTAGAAAAGACGAGTTTTAAATTTTTTTGTTAAGCCGGACCTGCATTATCTTTTTAGAGATGCTTTTGATGGAGTTTCTAGTTGATGGTTATCACGTGTACCAAATTTTAAAATAATATACAGGGTAATTCGGAAGTTATGAGGTTCGAAAGAAATAGGATAAATCCATAAAACACCCTGTATCTCAGTTATAAAGTACAGAAGACACATTAAATATAGGTTTTTGGAAGCACCAAAGTGATCCCCATCTACAGTTAAAGTTAAGTCCTTTCCCAATGAAACACTCGGTATCACAGACCAAAACGTCACCATCACCATCACCAACATTGTTGAGGCACTATAAATGCCAAACTAGCTATCAAGATAAATATGAATACTAGATAATATTAAAAATATCTTCTGCACGTTCCTTTTGGAATTCTACAACTAGAAAAGTATGAGAAAGAATTCAGTGCTAGTTGATAACAGCAGCTAAAACGCTACCGAAACGTTGAATTGAAAATATTCAAAAAATGTGGTTTAATTCATATTCAAAAACAAAAGTACCATTATGTGAAATTTGTATTTTTGGTTCAATACCTATCAATAAAATAACCGCATACGCCCCTGTCCATGACATCATACAGATTAATAACAGCAACGATTATCATCCTCTTTTTTCCACAATGTTAAACGTTAGTTTGTTATTGCCTTGTGCTGTTTACGGACAGGTTAAACTTTTCACTCTTGATACTATTTTGAAATAGTTACGGCATTGTTTACATTGAAAAACGGTGAACTTCACGGACGAGTAAGTGCGCACGATTTTTCAATTAAAAATCGTTGCAGTTTTGAGGATTTTTTTTTCACTTGGAAAATCATTTTTAAATAAGTCCAATGACATCACGGAGAATCTGTTAAGTGGGGACTTCAAAGCGCGTGATTATTATGCCTATTTTTTTAGTGAAAGTTCGTTTAGTAATTTTGTGATAATATTTATGTGATGCTTAGTTTGTTTATGGTTTAATAAACATGTACGGATATGTATGTATTACCTGCCAAATTATTATATAATAATTTTCATTTCATTACTGTTTATTTTTATTATATTTTGTTGGTATTGGTTCTTTTGTGACATACATACCCTAAAAGAGAGGTTAGCTTCTTAAGGGTTGATATAGGACCAGAATGATGTCTTCTTCTTTCTTAAAATCGCGATGAAGTACTACCACCTATTAGGGGTATAGGTAAAAAATAACTAACAAGGAAGTTTTTTATAAGTTTATTTATTTCGCGTACCATAGATATTCAAATACTAAGTAAAATGTGCATAGTTTGTGTGCAAGGTGTCCCATTTAACTTAATATAGTCATATATCTCGAAATTGATCAACTTTTTTGGAATCAAGTGGGGTAGGTACAGGATGGATATTATTTCTTTTAGTTTGCCAAGTTTTCAAACAAAGAAACGTTAGTTATCAAAATGTTGTTGTTGTCAAAAATGCGATTGATGGACTTTGACTCTAATTTGAAAGTTCCACAGGTGCATACTAGTCCGCACTAGTGCGTAAAGTAAAATGCTAGAAGCAATGTTAGTAACTGACAATTCTATTATTATCTTGCAGCGTTAATGAAATATTTACGAATATTACCTAGCTAGGTACTTGACTGAATATGTTTCAATGTTTGATTTATACAGTGTGGAAACCACTTATGGAATAAAATTCTTTGTCATTATTTTAGAAAATTATATAAAATGCCGAGACACGTCAAATTTTGAATGGAGTTGTGCGTTATGTAAACATAAATGTAAATGTACAGGGTGATTCACGCCAGTATGCCATAGTCGGTGTTTTTTTTTATGAAACACCCTGTATATTTGCATATTTTTGAAATCCTCTTAATGAACCGATTCCAACAAACTAAATAATGTATGGTCATGGTGAAATTTTTATTTTTACAGTTATTAAACACATACATAAAATACCTGATGTATTTGATTTTAATACATTAAAATAAATGCTCAAAATGTTCTCCACCTAGTTGTTGGCAATAGCACAGTCTCCTATAGAACTCCTCCTTAACTTTGTTTAAAGTTTGAGGGGAAATATTCCGTATTTCTGTAGTTATCCTGTCTTTGAGGTCTACAATGCTAGTTGGTTGTGTTGCATATACTTTGTTTTGAGATAACCCCACAGAAAAAAATCTAACGGCGTAAGGTCTGGCGATCTAGCTGGCCATTCAATAGTACCTCTTCGTCCAATCCATTTCTTGGGGAAGATTTCATCTAAATAAGATCTTACCATTAAAGCATAATGGGGTGTTGCCCCTTCTTGCTGGAACCAAACATTTTTATTCGGTAAGCTAGGATCTATTGCGTTGGGATATAAGTTTGCCAACGCAGGAATAACTTCATTTCTAAGTATATTTAAATATTTTTCAGCTGTCAAATTTCCATCTATAAATATAGGACCAATAATATGGTCGCCTATGATACCGGCCCAAACGTTCACCTTTTTGAGGGTACTGAGTATGTGTCTCGCGCATCCAATTAGGATTCTCTGCTGACCAATATCTACAGTTCTGTCGTTTTACCTCTCCATTCAGTGAGAATTTTGATTCGTCAGAAAAAAGAATGGTACCAAGAGCTATCTCATTTCTGTTCAGCTTATTCATCAATCTTTCGCAGAAATCCATTCTACGATCTGGATCGTCTTCTGTTAACTTCTGCACAAAAGTTAATTTGTAGGGATGAAGTTTTTCTTTATGAAGACATCTTAGAACAGTTGTATGACTAACATTATTTTCACGGGCAATTTGACGTGTACTTGAAGTTGGATTCTCTTCTACACTTTCACATCATCTTCAACGAAGTGTGGTTTTCTTTTCAATGTTTTGACATGTCCAAGTTCTCTGAATTGTGCATGAATTTTAGACACAGAACTTTGTGAAATATTAGGCAATTCGGGATACCTGTGATTAAATAAGTTTGCCACTTCAACTTGACTTCTGCAGTTATCCCCGTACCCGATCATTATTGAAATCTCAATTCGGTGAGACCCAGTTAAATATTTCATTGTTATGTCGACAAGGAAAAAGTGTTTGACAAAGATTTTACTTTTTCATTATAAACTGTCAACACATCAATAACTGACAGAATAGAAAACAATCCACATTATTTACCGATTTAAAACAATCCACATTATTTACCGATTTTGTCTAATTATTGACGTTTTGAGGCAATTTTTAGGTATTTATGATAAAATTCATGGGCGTAGCAGGTTTTGTTTGATATAAAAATACGTCTAATAATTAGTTAGTTTAGATTTTTGATAAATCCATATTTAGCTAAGTTAAAAAAGTACCAATATTTCAAGTGTAATAAATTATTAATTTTAAAATTTCAGCCTGTATAATTCATAATTGACCATATATTATTTAGTTTGTTGGAATCGGTTCATTAAGAGGATTTCAAAAATAGGCAAGTATACAGGGTGTTTCATTAAAAAAAGCAACACCGACTATGGCATACTTGCGTGAATCACCCTGTACATTTATATTTATGTTTACATAACGCACAACTCAATTCAAAAGTTGACGTGTCTCGGCATTTTATATAATTTTCTAAAATAATGACATAAAGAATTTTATTCCATAAGTGGTTTCCACACTGTAAAATATATCCATTGATTATACAGAGTGTCCCGTAAATAAGTACCGTAAATTAAAGGCATGATAGATCGTTAATAAATATTTAAAATACCCAAACGCAACTTTTCTCTAACCATCTTAGTTTGTGAGATACAGGCTGCTTAAAGGTGTAGAAGAAATACACATTTTATTTCATATCTTATCGGGGGATGAAGGTACAAATTTAAAATTTTTTGTAGGTTATTGTCTCTTCAAAACACATCAACAGTATTAATTATGTCAAATTCTAATCAGCCAGTGGCGTGGTACAAGTGGTTCGTAAACTTTTATTGTACCATATTTTTGAAAAACCCTGTATTTAGAGCTAAAGACTTCGGTCTGCAATTCTTTATTAAATTTCCTACATAAAAGATACTCTTTGTTTAACTCGATTCAAAACTCCATTTTCAATATTTTTAACTTTTTATTGTAGTAAGACACTTTTTTATGTTGTAATGTTTTTAAACAATAAATTTGTAGTAGTCGTGAATATTTTCTTAACACTTCATCTTCCTTTAAATATGAATAATTACAAACCCATTAGAAACTTTTGTGTTTTAATTATTTGTAAGTGATCTTCAAGTAGGTACTACAAATTGATTTAAGAAAAAACAACTTGAAAAGTGTCTTACTTTAATAAAAAGTAAAAAATCTTGAAAATGGAGTGCTTTATGTAGGAAATTTAAAAAACAATTGCATACAAAAGTCTTTAGCTCTAGGTACAGGGTGTTTCAAAAATATGGACAATAAAAGTTTAGGAACCCCTCGTACCACGCCACTGGCTTATTCGAATTTGACATAATTAATACTGTTGATGTGTTTTGAAGAGACAATAACCTAAAAAAAAATTAAAATTTGTACTTTCATCCCCCGATAAGATATGACATAAAATGCGTATTTCTTCTAACATTCTGTATCTCACAAACTAAGAAGGTTAGAAAAAAGTTGCATTCGGGTATTTTCAATATTTTTTAACGATCTATCATGCCTCTAGTTTACGGTACTTACGGGGCACCCTGTATACTTTCATAAGACTACATACAAATGGGATTTTTTCCTTTATGCACTACCTAGTATGCCTTAAGTAAAAGAAAAAAATTATGAATGCTGGCAACAATTATTCCAACACTTGGCAAGCATTATAAAATTCTGGTTGCACTGTAGAGTCCGGAGTAAAGACAGGGAACGCAGTGCATCTGTGAGCTTTCGCAGTTTCACATCTCACAACCTCAGTTAAGTCGGTATCTACACACATGGAAAAAAGTTAGGAATATTGAGTCAGGATTTTTCACATAGGATGTAATTATTTTTGTTTAGTCTTTGCTTCGAATTTGAATTGTTGTTTTAAGATGTACGAATTCATGTTGCAGTATTAAAACTCTAAATAATTTTTATAGTCTGTTAAGTTTTAAATAATAGTGTTAAAATTCAACTTCCTGCTCGAATCGAATCAACTATGGCGCAACAAATATTTCAAGTGAGTACTGGAACATTATTGAAATAGCTCTGAACAAGAAATAACTAATAAATAAAATAATTCAATAAATTAACGCAGGAAGGAAGGAATAAGGAAGGCAATTATCAGTGGCGGAACCTCAAATTTTCGGCCTCCCTACAAAATAACATTTGGGCCTCATCTTTTGAAAATAGTAGGTTGTATAACTAGTGCGCAAAGCGTCACTTTTCCCACGAGCGCAGAATTTTGTGGAAATCTAGCGAGTGGAAAAAGTGATTTGCGTACTAGTTGTACACAATATTTTTTCTACAACCACATTTATTAACGAAAAAGTAATTTATAATTATTTTATTTAAGCTTTGAACAGAAATATGAAAATAAATAGGAAAATCAGTTGAGTGTATAATTAATTGTAAAATTTGAACAATTTTGTATTGAAACCTCAGGTAACAAATTTTCGGTTGCAGTTCGAGCCTTTTCGATAATATCTGGAGGAGTATTTTCAATGACCGAATTGTACAACTTAAAAGATAAATTATTTTGATTCCTAAAATAATGCTTAATAGGTTAATGTTTTTATAATTAATAAATTAAAATAAAAAATGAAATAAATAGCTTACTTACACTTGGTTTAAATTTAATGATAGCTTTGTTTGACATTTCGGTGCGGAAAAGTGCCATAGCGTGTACTTTTCGCATTACTTTTCCAACGGTTATCAAAAGAATTAAGAAAAGGCCTGCTTTGCGTATAAAAATTTGTGTAGAAAAGCGTGTTTTGCATAGTGGTTGTAGGACTGATGTCATACCAGTACTTTATTGTGTTTCTATATCTTAGATAACATTTACATAATGGATTGCTTAATAGGGCTTAAAAAACAGTTTTCGATCAACTTATTCTTTATTAACAATATATTAATTTACGTTTATAAATTATTTGAATGTATTTACATATAATTGGCAATTCTGGAAGGTACCGCTGATAGCTGAATTTCCTGCATCCAAGGTTGACTCATGATTCTAGAAGGTACGCCTGCCAACATCCTTGAAACCTCATTTTTTGAGGATATGCTGTCCTCTAAATATCCTTCAGCAACTGTGGTACCTACTCTTCAAAACACCATGGCGCTTCAGCGTAGTTATACTAGCTTCTGCTAAAATAGTTATCCACGTTCGACGTAAACAATGACCAGTGTACAGGGTGTCCCAAATTGCTGTGTTTTGCAGGGTATCTCGTAAACTAGAAGAGATAGAAGAAAAGCAGTCAAGATGTTATGACTTCTTTTTTTGTTAAAGTAACGATAGCCTAATTAAATCTTTCGTAACTCCCTGCAGTTGGAAGATACAGGGCGATTATTGAAAACTGTCCTAAACTACAAGGTACTATAACTTCTTAATTAAGAACAATATAAAAAAATGTTTTGAAAACTTTTGATAGATATAATATTAAAGAGTTCAGTGACGAACAGAATTTTTTTGTTATGGGGCTCATTAATGCAAACTTATGTTGTTTTAAATGGGACACCCTGTATATTTTGACGTTTTTAGTTTCCTTTTTTAATTCTCCTTCACCTGATATCACATATTATACATCTATTCCCAATGGTTGGAGCTACAATGCAAATAAATAATCGCTCTCAATATTTGTTCCATTAGTTCTGTATTGATCTGAAGCCGGTTCTGTTTATTGATGTTAGTTATTTATCTTGTCGAGAACTGTGACTAATATTTTGCAGATATTTTTAATACCACCATTTTTTTTGTTATTTTATGAAATTAAACCACAATCTTATTTATATTTTTTAATTCAACGTTTTGGTAGCGTCCCAGCTACCGTTATCAAGAGCAGTTGAGATTTTTTTTTAATTATGGTCCCTGTCAGAGACTAATGAAAAAAATTAAACAACTATAGACTAACAATAACATTTTGAGTTTTAATATTGTAAAAAATTTGTTGTCAAATTTTTAAGGTCCATATAGGTACTTACTGTTATTTAAAACTGAAAGTTTTCTCTTTTATGAAGATGAAGATATGCACAATTAGATCAAAGATTACAGAATAAAAATATTTGTATTCTGTAATATTTGATTAGATGAAGCTTTAGTTTTATTGAACCTTTGAACGTAAGGCGGTTAAAATTGTACAAAACTATTGTTTAAATGTTTAAAAAGTAGAATAGTGGTTTTGTAACAACAAAATATAGTGAAACTGTATAATATTACGGAAAACATAATGAAATAGTAAAAATGTTGTTTCCGTTGATTCAAACTTAGTGATAAATGGTAATATGGTAAATTACAACTCTATGCAAATCGCATTGTATTTCCCCATTCATGTGTAGTCTCTCATTTACAATGATGGTGTGATTTTTCCAAGTTTTTTATCAATTTGGCTTATCAATATAATATTTGTAGCTTGCCATATATTTTAAAAAATAAAAGAAAATATTTCATTCAAATTATTGATAATTAAAAATAACGAATCTTACTTTATTTAAGTTTGCTCAAAATGTTATTATCATATAGTAAGATTTATTATAATCTATTCAGGTGTTTATATTATGTTAAACGCATATTTTATTTATATGCTTACAACTTTCATTCGGTGGATAAAAAATATAAATTTTATCATACATTTCAATAAAATCGACTTCCAGAAATCGGTCATGTCTATGACAGTTTGAATTTTATATTCCGTTATTTTGTATAAGTAATTTGTTTAAATTTAAAATATATAGGAAACGAGTTTTTTGTTACATTCATTGTTTTTTTATAGAATTGAATATATGCTTGATTAGTCACAATATAAAAAAATGACCTTGCGGCTAAGTAAATACAGCTGACCGTTCTTCAAAATCTTTTGGTATCATAAATACCTATGTTAATTATACAGGGTAATTCCAAGTATGACTAAATTATTTACTACGAAATATTATAACATAATTAGTGATTTATATTATTTATTTTGTAATAGTAGGTATTTGTATATCTTCAAAATAAATTCTAGGTATTTCAAAGAAAAAAACGCATTAAATATAAAAATAACAGAAAATTTCAATGAAAACTATCAATAATTGCCTATCAAATGTAGAATGAATGGAGGCGCCTCCGTTTTATGTAAAATTGTCTTGGCAAATGAAATAGATGATTTTTTTGTAGAAATGTCTTAAATGAGGTTGAGCTATTAACTTACTGACAATTTAATTATAAATATCTTAAAAGTACTATTACACAAAACATGAATCTAATATTCTAAATTAAACTGGAACAGTCTAGCTAGATGAATAACATACATTCCTGGCCAAACACTCTGCTTAAAGTCATCATCTGAAAAGATTATTCCATTATAAAACAATTAAAGATGCTAGCAACAGCAGAGATGAGCTTTTTTTGGATTTTTGCATGAAAAATATTCGCCCAGCTCTTCTCCAATCCCATCTTGCAGTTTCCTGTATCGTCTCGCAGCCTTCTGTGAGTTCTGTGTCATCTCGTATCCTTCTGTCTAGTCTCGCAGACTTCTATGTCGCCTCGCAGTCTTCTGTCTCGCCTCACAGACTTCTGTCTCGCCTCACAGACTTCTGT